>JAAQRG010329168.1:0-10594 GCA_011634625.1 Babylonia areolata | reverse complement strand
TTGTGCTGTCATGCAGCGACGCGCTCCCATAGGGGGAGCAGCCCGAGTATAACACACACACACACACACACACACACACACACACACACACACACATATATATATATGTATATATATATATATATATATATATATATACGATGCAATGCAATGCAATACAATACAATACACAAAGCAAGTAACTCACGCAGTGTCAGGCAAGTGGTAGGCAAGTGAAGCATTACCCCAAGCTTGTATTAAAGACTTTCAACACGACGGACAAGCGCAGTTCAGAAATTCAGCACTTCACAAAAAACTATACCTACAGCAGACCAGCCACTGACTTATCTCTTCATAAAACGCTAATTCTACAAAGTAACGGTGGTATCGGGGTCAGACAGACATGGATAGGCTGGTAACTGATGACAGGAACATGGTCACTTCTATAAAAAAAAAAAAAAACGTCGCTGAAAAGTCTAAAACATTCGCGAATCTACACACACACACACACACACACACACACACACACACACACACACACACACACACACACACACACACACACACAAACGAATAAAAAAAAGAAAAAAGAAAATAGAAACAGGAAAAAAAGAAGACAAATACAAAACAAAAAACAAATCAAAACAACCACAAACAACCAAATCAACAAACCAACGAACACACACAGAGACCCCCCCACCCCCCACACACGCACACACACACACACAAGCATGGATTCATGCACACATACAGACACACATATACACACAAACACACACACACACACACACACAAGCATGCATGAGCGCACACACAGACACACGCATACACAGACACGCACACACACATGTGTGTGTGTACACAGACACACAAAGACACATACACAGACAGACAGAAAGACAGACTACACAGACACATACACACAGACAGACAGACACACACACACACACACAAACACACAGAGACACACACACACACACACACACTTTTTCTTCCCTCTCATCTCCCTTTTTTTCCTTGCCCCACCATTTCCATCCCACCCCCCAACCACCCCTCCCCCCAACCACCCCTCCAGCCCTTGTCCATGATCAGACAAAATGAAAGGAGTGAGGGAGAGAGAGAGAGAGACTGACAGACAGACAGACGGACAGAGAGATTCAAGGATTAAGATTTTAGGCATAGCCTATTCTTCCAATCTGTCCTCGCTAATCTACATCTATTACAAACAGCACACGCATAAATGAAAGGAAAAGGTTTTCATGCAGAAGGGTATACATTATGAAGAAAACAACCCCCCCACGCCCCCCACACACACCCACACCCGTGCACACACATGCATACACACACTGACGCTCGCGCGCGAGCGCACACACATACATACCCACACACGCACGCACACTCACTGACAGCACCCCCTCCCTCCCCCACACACTAAGATTGACAGATGGATAGGACAGTGAGAGACAGAGAGAGAGAGTCATCAGTATAGAAGTTCCAGAAACATCAGGGTGTTCAAAAGGTACAGTATTGTTACTGTCTCTGAAATCTACAAGTACAATCTGGCAAGTGCAGCATACTACAGTGACTACCACCATCACCAATATTACTTGGACATTTGTCACGATTATGATAGAACGAAATGAATAGATTTATACATGCATAAGAAATAGAAAAAAAAGAAAAAAAAAGGAAGAGCAAAACAAAACACGATGAAATGAGAAAGCAGGAAAAGAACAACAACAGCAACAATAACTGATACAATAAATAAGACATAACTGACCCCTTTGTCACTGTCTACAGTAATTTACTGTTGGAAGGGGTGAAGATGTTTAGATGTGATAATGATGAGAGAGAGGGAGAGAGAGAGAGAGAGAGAGAGAGAGAGAGAGAGAGAGAGAGAGAGAGAGAGAGAGAGAGAGAGACTCTATGACAGAAACACTTCCATGACACATTTTGAAGGATTTCCTTCTGGTACCACCAACTCTAACGAGTGACTTCCTACGCAGTACTCAGTACTCAGCGCTAAGAAAAAGGAAAAAAAAAATCAAAATTAAAGGAAGGAAGAATCCCCCTCCTTTTTTTTTTTTTTCCTCCTGTTGCCACATCAACGGGAAGTTGCCGTTGAGCATAACAGCACGTGTCCTTTCCTTTCATATATATATATATATATATATATATATATATATATATGTGTGTGTGTGTGTGTGTGTGTGTGTGTGTGTGTGTGTGTGTGTGTGTGTGTGAGAGAGAGCGTGCGCGCGCGTGTGTGTGTGTGTGTGTGTGTGTGTGTGTGTGTGTGTGTGCACGCACGCATACGCAAGCATGTGACTACTTTTTACGATTATGTTGTGCTTACCGTACAAGTAAACAGAAACAGAGAACTCTCTCTCTCTCTCTCTCTATATATATATATATATATATATATATATATTATAAAATTACCTTTGACATGAAAGACATGAGAGACAGACAGCGACAGAGACAGACAAGACAAGACAAGATAAGACAAAATTCTTTATTTCGAGGATAATAGAAAAGCACTGGTGTTTTTGTTGGTTTTTTTTTTTTTTTTTGGTGTTTTTGTTTTACATCTAGTCTCCGCCCTGAATAGGGTCTACACTACACAATACTAAATAAAGATAAAGCATGGTGTTAGTAGAAATACATAACAAAGGGGAAACAATCAAAGATTAAAGAAACAAAAAAATTAAACACACACACACACACACACACACACACACACACACACACACACACAGAGGCACAAGCATGGTGTTAGTAAAATGCATATGAGAAAAAAGAACAAAAAGAAAGAAACACACATAACGTTGACACACCACACCACAGACCAGAATGGGGGACGGAGGGTGAGGAAGGTTCTTAGTCAACCGTCTTTGGTAAGCGCATGGATGACAGATGTTTCATGGGTAATGAATCCCGCTGTAATCAGCAGTTTCTTTCTTTGCACCCATTCCAGCAGTGCTGGCTGCTTTGGCAATGAGGAGGGTAACAACTCGTCCTGTCTCCCAGGAAACAGGACAGTCCTGTTCTCTGTGGACTCCTGTAAGATAGTCCAGCAAGCTTGGTCCAGGTTTAAGAAGCTGATCCAAAAAACTATACACTTTATTCCATGCTTTAAACTAACCTTGAAGGTTCAGACACTGATCTCGCATCCCAATGTCCAATGTTGGCCACCCTCTTTGCAGCCACAGTTCCAGTTAAAGACACAGAATATTATTTAACGCTTTTTTATATACTTCTGTCCAACATGGAGTCTTCTGGAGGAGACACCTGTTGTTAAAGGCTGCTGAGAATCTGCAGTAAGTGTGCCCCCGCCCCCCCACCTTTTTATTTTATTTTTAAAAGAACCGAGTTTTTGCCTATGGTGAAACCAGTGCAAGATCCTGTATGAAAAAGAAGTCGTCATCTTTGGAAACAAAAGCATCCAGCGACAGTTACTGGAATCAGTGGTGTGTGCCTCTGACAGACGTCTCTGTTCTGTCCCATCTGGGGTGATTTCGAAAGAAAAGTTCACATGTCTATTGATGCCGTGTCAGTATTAGCATCCCTCACGTGGTTTAAGTCGCAGGCTGATGTGTGGCACTTGCCAGCGTGTGGCGCTGAAGATTTAGGAGACTGGTGCATGTTTTATTTGTTAGGTGCAGTTTTGTCACCCTACATAGATGCACAAGGTCCGTATACACTACACAGAAAACATTTATGTATTCATCATAATTTCTTTAGAAGTTGTTCACATTAAAAGAATGTGAAAAGAAATGATATGAAAATAATGATCTTTCCTATTGTTTGCAAGCATTTTCAACAGTTCATAACAAATCCACCCATGTTCATGGAACAGATTTTTTTTGTGACCAAATACATGTCAGTTGTGTGTGAAAAGCTGTTATTTGATGATCTCGCATAAACGTGTTAAAGGTTTTGTTTGCAGTTTCTCTCTCTCTCTCTCTCTCTCTCTCTCTCTCTCTGTGTGTGTGTGTGTGTGTGTGTGTGTGTGTGTGTGTGTGTGTGTGTGTGTGTGTGTGTGTGTGTGTGTGTGTGTGTGTGTGTGTGTGTGTGTGTCTGATCACCCTCTTCCATACGTAACAGTCCTTGATTCTATGATAGGTACACTTTTCAGACAGACCTTGTGGTTTAGAACACCAGTTAGAAGTAAGTAATAATTTTTACGTCCATTACGTGCATTATTCTATGATTCCACTCAAGTATGCGGTTTGGTGACAAGAAGATGCAATAAAAAACAACAAAAAACACCACCAACAACAAACAAACAAAAACAAAACAAAACAAGACGCAAAGCCTTCGAGACTTACTTGTGCTTCGCGCTTTATCCATTAAAGGAATCACGAGAAGAATAGAAAAGAGAGTAAACAGTCGTTATAAAGTGTTCTATATTAAATATGATATAGTTATGAAATAAGCTTGGGAGAAAAAAAAGAGACAAAAAAGGCACGCGAGCGGGATCGAACTGCGAATGTTCAGTTCCGAGGTAAGCAGACTTAACTCCATGGCTGCGGCGCATCTGACGTCTTTCCTCTTCGTGCGATAGATCGACGTGATTGTACTGGACGTAATAACGCCGTTTAAATGTTTTTCGTGTGTTGTATTATATTTATTCAGATGAGACGAAAAACCGAGGTCCCGTGTGCAGCATGCGCTTAGCGCACGTAAAAGAACCCACGGCAACAAAAGGGCTGTTCCTGGCAAAATTCTGTAGAAAAATCCACTTCGATAGGGAAAACAAATGAAACTGCACGCCGGAAAATTTTTTTTTATTAAAAAGGTGGCGCTGAAGTGTAGCGACGCGCTCTTCCTGGGGAGAGCAACCCGAATTTCACACAGTGCATATGCTTTAGTAACCTGACGATTAAGCATATAATTTTTGACTGTAGCTTGATGAAGCCTTATGTAAACGAAAGTGTGTCTTCACAAGTGACTGAGAACGTTGATGTTTTTGACTTTTTGCAATCATTATCAGTTGTTTCGCTCGTCAGTTTAACGACTTCTCTTTTACGCAAAAAACTCCTTCTCACTTGCTGTTCAATCTTCCGCTCATAATGGCAAACATTGTACTCATTCGTTATTAAGAAAACACAAACCGTTTACTTAACAAATAAAGGACATTTTGAGCAGACTAGGTTTCCTTTTTTGTGGAGGTTTCTGAAAGTGAATGTTATGGAAATGTATTTGGTTTTTCCTTCCTTGATGACATTTCAGTTTGTTTCACTGTACCCCTTGTTCACGTGCATACTAGCTGACAGGTAGCGTAAGCATGAATTGTTTTGAATCACATGTCTTTGCCCAATCAAGAATAACCGGACTTGTTTGTTATCAAATATTAATCAAAGTGCTTTTCTCTCTTGTAAGTTTCTAATGATAAAAAAATCGTCGAACATTTCCTTGTCGCTGTGAAATTTTGTTTTTTAAAAAGCATTATTTTGCAGGTTGTATGGCGTGTTGTTGAGCGCTTCAAGAGCGCTTGCAGTATGTGTCGGATTCTTCCTAAGGCCGCTCCGTTGACACAGTCACTGATGATAGCGTGTACAGTGTTCATGAAAAATACAGAATTGGTCACAGTTCAGTTCCAAAGTTGTTCCAAGTAAGACAAACATGTTAAACCTATAGAATTGATATCTCTTAAAAGAAAAAAAATATATCACATGACATATTCTGTTTAAAATAGACAGAGTTAATTTTACTGGGGGCAAAAATCGATGATTATTTTCTGTGCATAATTCCAAAGCTGAGAGCACTTCAGCAGACTTAGCAGAGATCTCTCTACTGACTCTATGATGGCAACTGCTGGCGATTAAAACAAAGATACGTTTATGCAGTTCTGAGGCAAACCCTATTATCACACACAGAAATTTCAGTCTGTCGTTCCTAACAAATTCAGTTTAGTGTTCTTGACCAGAACTTTACATAAGCGATGAATCGTCATGCATGAAATACGAAGAAAAACGGAAACCAAGATCGTGTGTAAGTTGTAAGCACATAATTGTTCAGATAATTCCATCTCAAGTAACTGTTTCAACAGATCAATAGCAGTATTCATTGGCATTTTGGTTCACGAAATAACCATATTCCCCCCCCCCTCTCTCTCTCTCTCTGTGTGTGTGTGTGTGTGTGTGTGTGTGTGTGTGAAATTTTACCGAGGTCATTCTTTTCAGAAGTACTTGGTCCGTCGACACCTACTTTGACTGTCCTTTTCATACATTCGAATTAAAATGACGTGTTTGTGTGTGTGTGTGTGTGTGTGTGTGTGTGTGTGTGTGTGTGTGTGTGTGTGTGTGTTTACGTTTATTTGCTTAGTTGTTTGTTCATTAGTATTATTGTCTTTTTATTTATTTTTCATTTATCTATTTATTTATTCATTTATCTATATTTGTTTATTATTTATTTGTTTATCATATGTTTGTTTTTGACTTTTGATTTTTATTCATTTATT
Source organism: Babylonia areolata (assembly GCA_011634625.1). Classification (NCBI taxonomy): domain Eukaryota; kingdom Metazoa; phylum Mollusca; class Gastropoda; order Neogastropoda; family Buccinidae; genus Babylonia; species Babylonia areolata. Next base: position 4,149 of record JAAQRG010329168.1, on the reverse strand, counting down.
TATTTTAATGTATTCGTTTAATTACTTATCCATTAATTGAATAATGTTTGCTTTTTTTTCTCTCTTTTCCTCAAGATCGGACTAAGCGCGTTGGGTTACGCTGCTGGTCAGGCACCTGCAGAGCAGATGTGGAGTAGCGTATATGGATTTGTCCGACAGCAGTGACGCCTCTTTGATTAACTGAAATGAAAATTATCATTCTTGACAAAAGTGTGATACAGACTGGTTGGGTGAGCGACGTGTACACAGGGGGTATGTTCCGGCCCGGAGGGGTATGGTATGACATGGGCTGGTTCAATTAACTCCGGGGGTTAAAGTTGCTAAGGCTACTTTATTATACCCGGGTTATATACTTGCCAGGGGTAGAGTTGAGCCTGCTACACAGGCAAAAGGTCTGACTTTGTCCTGTTTACAGAGTTGGAGAGCATCGATAATATTGCTGCACGAGCCGCTAAATCCATGTAAGAGAAGTGATATGAAAGTAAAATGGGAAAGTTTAAAATTTGTATATTGGCGTATGTTTTTGGTGGATATCTGTATTTTTAGAAACGTTGTTGAATATTGAAGAAGTGTGTTTTCAAGCGCAAGAATAGGCTGAAGGAGTTTAAGACATATCAAATATCAAAAGATAATGTAAAATTTTGAATTGAAAAGAAGAGAATTTCTTGCATGCACACACTGTTTAATAATGTGTAAAGTAAAAAGCAGCAAGAAGTTAAACAATTTTTGTGTGTGTGCATATTGCTAGTTATTGCAACAAAATCTGTTAAGTGCAAAAACGCATTCGTAATATCATGGGTTGTTGGCGGCAGACTTCATCACGTGCGTTTATATTACAACCCAATTGGCTAAGCCACAATCCCGGAAAGATCTCTGATTGGTTTAGCCACAACTTGTGAAATGATCCTGTTTAATAGCACTCTTTGGATCCATTCGATTGAATTGAAGCTCAGTTGGTGTCTTTTTGCCTGAAACCTTGTTTACCATCTGTGGTAAAATTGAGGCCGATTTATGAGTTTTATCAAACATTCCAGCCCCACATGAGGTAGGAGGGGGCATATATACATATGTATTATTCTGACAACTGTAAAACAGATTCGAACAATAGACCTTACCAAAAACCAACCCTCACTAAATATTGTTGAAAGAACGAACGAACGAGTCTTTATTGTTTTTAGATACATTGATCCCTGAACAAGGGTGAGCAGAGCCCATGGCGTAAAACTTCGTTAAATGTGATACAAAATCAGAAATATATCATTATGAAACGCAGAGAAAATTTCGTGAATAATAAACACTTAATCCCCACACTTCGCTAAGTTTCAGGGATATCATAATTCGTAGGCATTCACAGACACAAGCACTCATGCCCCCCTCGCCCCCTCCCCCACCCCCTCCCCGGCCCCCCCAAGCACACCGTGCTTATCCATGTAACTGCATGGATCAGACAAATCCTCCCTGGTCTTTATCACCATCGCACTGGTCATATTCATGAAAGAAGAAAGGAAGAAAGAATTGCATATATAGCATTCATTGAATTAAAAACACTGACTGTGTTCATTTTCAGCCACGGACGTGGTCTGATTACACATAATCATATGTGAAAAATTAAAAACGAAAATAGAATATAAAATAAACATATAAAATAAAAACAAAAAAATTCACATTTCCGATTCCAACCATGTCCACAGTTTGAGCATATTTTCCAAGAAATCTACCATACCATATGAAGTCTATAATTTATACAAAGGCTGTACTCGAGAAAATATAGCCGGGAAAAATTGAATAAAACTTGCGTAAACCGAAGCAAACAGTAAAAATACAGTCGGCCAAATCACATATCAGATTCTACTGTTTGCTGAACATAAAACGTCTCCGTTTTCCACGCCCGGATTTCCTCGATGGTGTCTGGCAACTTCCTGTGACGTGTTTCCGGCAGAATCCAGATGGAGGCGCTGGCAAGGCAGCACAGACATCCCACCATCACTCCTGGGGCCCAGGGAGTCTCTTCAGCCTGATCACAACACACACACACACATACACACACACACACACATGCACGGAAACACACACACACATCATATATATTCATGCCACTTGTCCTGTATCCAGTTCATTACACCATAATTTACCTTCCAACCTACCACCCTCCATTTTCTCAGTAACAGAAATGAAGTGTGGAAAAGTTTGTGATGCATACAGATTACAAGCAAAATGTAAAAATAAAATCTGGCACACAACACATATAACAAAATCACACACACAGTCGTAGCAAAGCAAGCCCGATACACACACACACACACACGTGCGCGCGTGCACAGCCGCCCGTATGCACGCACCTGTGCACCCGTTTTTGCATATACACTTGCACAACGTAATAAACACCTATGGTTGTGAAGTCAATATAAAATAGTAAAAAGAAACATACGATTTTAATATTGTGACCTTTCCAAGCGGTGAAAAAGACAGGAAACTTCATACAGAGATATACAACACAAGCACACGTTTTCATACAAAATTCAATTCCCCTCTATCATTTTAACAACTGTCAGCGTATGATGCTTATAGGTAACACCAAATTCAGAAGCTATGCCTTCACGTTAATACAAAACCATCATGGAAACCAAACTAAATTTGCTTGCGCATATTCACTTCAATCAAACGAGACAGCTAGATCAAAATCCGTCAAAATGATATGTTTTTAACAAATGGTAAAGACGAGTTGCACGTATGCGTATTGTTCAAAAACTACAAATCATAATAAGTTTTACTTTGGAAAATATGAAATTTGAACATTTCATCAAAAGTTAAGAAAAAATGAAAGTGCTAATTCACATCGTTGAATATTCTCTGGGTTTTAATTCATAACAGTTCCAATCGTTTTACCCATTGTAAATTTTGAGGATTTCGCAATACCCAAAATTTCAAAAATTCATAAAAAATACAATAATTGAAGAATCAACACAATCTCACGTGAAAATGAAGATAATGTCATTGTGTATCAAGTCCACATAACACAAAATGTCTGCATGCAACACAAACCCGATTTCTTTGATACATTGTTTGGCGGCCATTTTGATTTGTTTCAATAGCAATGGGTATTCACAGAAATCTAAGAACACTTTTTTGTGATCCACAAGTGATGATACATCTAGTAGACAAAAAAAAAAGAAAAAAAAGGAAAAAAAAGAGATATATAGTCGGAGAGAAAAAAAGTAGTTATTTGACTGTAGTGTCTGGCCTTAAGTATATATTTTAGTATAGTTGTCAACAAGATACATTGAAAACAGAAAGTCATAAATATAGTCAATACTGAGTGTGGCTACCATTCTACACCCCTGCCCCTTCCCCCCCCTTTTTTTCTAAACAAATCTCTTCTTCCACCAGTAGATCATAAGTGAAATAAAATTAAAATGAATTTTTTTTTTTTATAATCAGAGCATGCACTTCACAATACTGAGCATCGGCGAACGCTATAACTTAATTGTTGCATCAGCATTTTCATTATCTTCATTTTGATTAATTCTCATCTCATCTCATCTATCCCTTGACCCGTGGGTGGGTCGTTGGGGCACCATGGATGACTGCCTGGTCAGCTCGCGCCACCTGCCTCGGTCCTCAGCGGCCCTTTGAGTTGTGGCAAAGGGCAGGCCCGTCCACTCTTTGATGTTGTCCTCCCACCGCTTTCTCTGTCTGCCTCTCTTCCTCCTTCCTTGTACGGTACCCTGCAGGATGGTCTTGGCCAGGCCGTCTGATTGTGTGACGTGTCCATACCAGCGGAGCTTGCGTTCCTTCACTGTGGTTAGCAGGTCTTTGAATGGGCCAATGGCGTTTTGGACTCTTCTTTTCACTTCCTCATTTGTGATGTGGTCTTTGTATGTAATGTTCAGGATCTTGCGGAAGGATCTCATTGATTAATTAATGGGGGAAAAAACTGCAATGCCACTATACCTCTTTTATTATTATGCATCAACTAAGGGGCTGTATGGATTCCTGTGTCTCTTCAGTTGGGTCAAGCTTAACACTTGCGTTGACAGCAAATCTGTATTTTTTTCTAAATACTGTAATATTTGGGACTTCACTGCCGCATTGAGTTCATGACCTCGCCAACACACTAAATTAGAAAAAAAAGAAGTTTATGACTAACTA
>JAAQRG010329165.1:0-10556 GCA_011634625.1 Babylonia areolata | reverse complement strand
AGTCGCAATTGATGTGCGCACCTCCTTAATACCTGTCAGGTGAAAAAGTTAGTGCTCGTATGGGAGCTTTCTTTCTTTTTCTTTCTCTCTCTCTCTCTTTCAAAGTGGCTGTGTACAAAAGCTCGTTTTCGTTTGTTTTTATTGTAATCTTTTGCCTTCTTTGTAATGTTAGTGTTTAATATATTTTCATGCATTTACTTATTCGTTAATTCATCGTATTTTATTTTAGGCTAATGGTGTTTTTTTTTCTTCTAATACATGAATACCTGTAGTAGACTCCAAAGTCTTTGACCACTGCGTTAGGTTCATATATAGGCCAGTCAATAATTATGTCCATTTCATTAAGCAGATGTGATGCAGCGTATTATGGATCATTCCGCACGCTTTGACGTGTCGCTGAAACTGGAACTAAGGTTCTCAAGACTTGAATTCATTCTGTTTCGAGGAAGAAAAAAACAATGACACCAAGAACAACTTTGTGTGCGTTTGTGGTTGATTTTACTTTTTTGGCTCACGTGTGTTGACACACAATGATGGAGTCTCCCGTCGGACCGACGGATGAGTAGGCAGGCAGGCTTACCTGTCGGTGTGTCTCCTCATGTGGGAGAAGAGGCCGATTCTGGATGCGCAGCACTTCCCACAGGTGTTGCAAGGGAAAATGTCTCTAGAAGTTGAGGCCTGCTTCCTTCGCTCATACTTCTCCTTAATGGCCAGCGTTCTCTTGTTTTCAAACGTCTTTATGCCACTTGAGCACAGCATCATGCAGCCAGAACGGTCAAGGGCATCAGTTTCCCAGGAAGCGAGAGTCTATGTAATTACACGGTGTTTCAGTTTTCTCTCTCTCTGTGGTAAACTTTAACAAAGTCATTTTCATTCGAAATAATCTGTTGATACCATATGTGTCTTGAAAATAGGAAACACCAGTGGTTTGTTGTTGTTGTTGTTGTTGTTGTTGTTGTTCTCCACACATTCTAATGCACTTAAGTGAAAGGCGCAAAAGTTAAAGAAGCCAAAAATGTTTCCAAAGTCAGGTTACAGCTACAGTTTTTCTTATAAACAAAACTTAGCACTTTTATCTGACATACTGACGCACGAGTTAACAGCAGCCATTTTTATCATGTTTAGATCAAATATGAACTTATTCTTATCAATGTGTTAATTACATTGCTTCATACATCTGCAATATTCAGCCAAGAAACTGGACATCAGTCTGAATATACTATGCGAATTATATATATTTCAAATTGGTCCCACTCATCTAAAACATCGAATTTTGCATTATGTCTAGATGCATAGAAAAGCTACAGTATTTTACAATCAACACGAAGGTCTTCCATATTCTTAATTCGCCGAAGTGGTCAAAGTCGGAATATATCTACTATAGCGTAATCCATTTCATTTATATTAATTTTGAGCACGGGCCACATCGCGTTGATAGTTTTCCGAGAACACAGTACTGAAAAGAGGCGAAGAAGGCCGCTAAATATTTTTTTTCCGACACTGATTTCTGCAGGCTTAACACGTACACATCGTTTAGCAATGCCAAATAAGACCATGCTTTAAGTTATTTTTCAAGTTGGTACACGTTACACAGTTCACGCTCGGTACTTCTTCAAACCTTTGCCAGAAGGCTTTTGAATGTTCTCATCTCCAAAATATGTGTTGAATATTACCATTTCACGTCACGTGTCAAAAAACTGTGCAAGACAGTAAACACTTTTAAAGATCCAGTGTTTATAATTTATAAGTTTCAATGTTCATATTTTGATTAAAGAATATTGGGTCTGAAAGTAGCTCTGTTTGTGAATGTGGCTGTGTATGACTGCCAAACTGGCTGACTTCTTATCCTGATAACTAATAAGGTCATACATTAATCTTATATCGTCTCCAAAATATATATCAGCAACAAATCAAGTCTGATCCTCAGAAATCAATTTTGGAAGCATCTTTTTACTCCTATTTGCTATGCATGTAGCTCCGACTTTATACAAAACATTGAAATCGGTCTGCAGTGTTGTTTTTTGACTCACTTGTGTAAAGAAAGTGAGTCTATGTTTTAACCCGGTGTTCGGTTGGTCTCTGTGTGTGTGTGTGTGTGTGTGTGTGTGTGTGTGTGTGGTAAACTTTAACATTGCCATTTTCTCTGCAAATACTTTGTCAGTTGACACCAAATTTGGCATAAAAATAGGAAAAATTCAGTTCTTTCCAGTCATCTTGTTTAAAACAATATTGCACCTCTGGGATGGACACACACAAAAAAAGAAAATAAAAGAAGCCAAATTATATGCAAACTGAATTTACTGTTATATTTATATTCTTTTAATTCTCTAAACTTGGCACTTTGATCTGATATTCTGACACAGCATTAAGAGCAGTCATTTTTATCATTTTTTTTGTTCAAACAGAAACTTCTTTTGCTAAGCATGGAAGTTATATTTCTGGTGCATGGCTTTGGTGCAGCTAGTAAAAAAAGGTAAATTAATCTGTAATTAATGCTAGGGGGGTTAATTTGCTTTAAACTGATCTATCTCACCTTAAACATCACATTTTGAAATTATACTCAATACATAAAAAGCTTGTGTGTTTTACTCTCAGTGTACAGGGCTTTCACTATGTTCATACGCCCAAGTGGTCTTTTTCGGAAAATACTAAAATCAATACTACGAGTGGACTTTATAGATCTACTGGCTGAGCCCTGAAGGTCATGGGCAAAAATCAATTGCGTACACATATTTATACATATTCAAAGTGCATGCTCATATTCCTCGCGAACGCGAAGGACGCCATTTTGTTTCAAGTAGTTGACCTGCCCGTTCAATCCTATATTCAATCGACAATACACGATAACATGTGATAGAAAGTTGGAGAAGGAGACTGTTAAATATTTATTCAGAGAAAGATTTGTGAACGCCTCATCACTTACTGGATTATGCCCCAAACTGCTATAAAAAATATCAACGAAATCAATTGGAATTCACAATTAAAAATAATGAACCATGAGAGTTAATGCCCTTGATGAAATGTAAAAATTTCCAGTCTTGACTTTTCTCAAAATGAAGTCCTTTTCACTTCATACGACGTTTAGAAGTACTTGGCTCTACATGTTATTAGTTTAACAAAATACTCAATTTTCATATCAACTTTAAAACTATAAAGCTAGAATGAACATAAAAGAGAAATTGAATCGACTGTGTCATACATTCCCGACGGGTGTATCTGAACTTGTACATCTATCTAGATCCAGAGAAAACGGCTAAATGTTGCAGTGTGATTGCGGCGATAGCCACGTCTCCTTTACCGCGGACTTAAAAAGAATTCTTAATTGCCCTTAAAGATTTTTTGAATGCCCAAGATACACCAGAATAATATGATTTAAACAGCGTTCTCACTACGAATACCGCAATCGATTTATCGCCCTTTAAAAAAGCATGTTTAAATGTTAAATTTTTTAACGTCAGTTAAGGAGCCACGATAGTGTATTGAGTAAGACAGTTTCTTCTCACCCGAACACGCAGGGTTCGACCCGCTCAGGCCCCCCCTTTTTTTTTTTTTTAACCCGAAGCTTTATAATAATAAATACAGAACACATTTTACGATTAGATTAAAAAAAATTTTTTTTTTTAAAGAGTGTATCATAAGTGAGTCTTAAAGGCCTTGCCTCTCTTGTCTATGTATATCTTCTGTTTATCAGGCTTTAGAATACAAGCAATGAATCCCTCTTTTTGTGTAGCTGAAAGTTCCCCGTCTCTGACTGACTTATTAACACTCCAGACGATGGAACGCTATAGCGGTTTCGACAATTATTTTTTTCCCCCATGTTTTCCTCATGGGATAGCATAACAATCGCAGTTACACCGGGTATTGTGAACGTGTCAACAGTCGACTGGAAAGTTTCTTCATAAGATTTCGTAACAACACACTCCACCGCGAGCCAGCGAGTTCAGGACCCCACACGACAAGCTAATCTGTACACGTATCGAAAATGGCGTTGCAGGCGATACAAGTGGTAATTTTTGGAGCAAGCTAGATCACGACAGCGGCTTTTACCACTGCTGAAGTGATTGAAATGCTTCAAACTGAGGGTTTCGACATCGACGAGGATGATGAAGACGTTGAATAAAGTATCTGCAGTGAAGAAGGCTACCAACAAGAAGGTACTGATAGTGACTAAGCTTCTGAGAGCAGTGAAGAGGGAGGGGGGGTTGGGCGTTCACACGACGTGAGGAGAGGGGTCAGTGGGTCAAGTACAGTGAGTTTCATTCAGTTACTTTATGTTTGTTTTTTTGTTTGTTTGTTTTGTTGTTGTTTTCCCCTAACAAATGGGTCGTCTGTAGGAAAAAGCAAGGGAGAAAACTATTCGTCCGGAGTGGGAGCTCGGAACAACAAAAGGGCCTAGCTTATTCCAAAAGAAATTATAAAACGCTGCCACAAGATCATAATTCTATGTACCAGGACTCTTACCATTGTTCATGTTCTTCAATGCGATCCCTGCTTCTTGTAAGGTTACCTCTCCTGAAGAGTTCTTCTGTTCTTGGGATAGTTTTGGATTGTCATTTTCGTTTATTTCACATGTATCTGATGTTTTCTTGGTGTAAGGTTTTTCCATAGAATTAATTCCCTTTGTCTTTTTTCTTTTGTGGTTCCTCTGTTAGAATTCCATTTTTATGTATTATTTTGGTCATACTTTTATTGACAAAATGCCTTTTTGCTAAATTACAAAAAAATACTCTTTTTTTCGTCTTCCGCAGTCCATTCTGCCCTCGATCTTACCTAACCCCATGTGTTTTTCTCTCTATTGAAAACCGTACATGTCCATGTTTTACATGTTCTGCATAATTATAGATACATAATATCAATGAAGGAAACAAAACAACTGTGATGAGTGTGTGTGTGTGTGTGTGTGTGTGTGTGTGACCCAACTGAAACACAAGTGAGTCAATGAATCTAACACGAGTAACAGATTAATTTTTTTAAAGTGGTATACAATTACATCTTTTGATTTTTAGTTTAAATCTGAGAATGTAAAATACACAAAGGTTATGGTATTTGACATTGTGTGGTTGTCTTATTAAATTGTAAAGATGGTAATGTTTTGTCTCATGTGAGTGTGTGGCAATGTTTTGTCTCATATGAGTGTATGTTACAATTTGATTCAAGTAGTCTGAATCAGTGACAGCCGAAGATGAAATAAACATGTCACTTCTATGGCCAACAACCTACACAACATATACCCATGAAATTATCAATATTAGTGATGAATGCACACACACACACACACACACACACACACACACACACACACACATTCATGCTATTCTTTTTTCTTTCTTTCTTTTTTTTTTTGATGTTAGCTGTACTACATTGTCTTTTATTTTTTTTAAATTTTTAAACAGAATTATGCCTAACCTTTTTTCTTTCCTCACCAGATAAAGATGCTGACAATGAAGTTTCTCCGAAGAGTATTTTTCCTGTTCCTCATGGTATGTCTGGCACGGGTGTTATATTCTCTGTTCTCTCTGCACCCCGCGCTGCTTTCGAGGTCAGTCGACGGGTTCAGAAAAGCACATCTCCCTCTGGCGTCTTTGACCACGACCAGACAGGTTGGCACTGACTCTGAAGAACAGCACTCTGCTCCTGACACGATCAGCTACCCACAAAGCAAACCTGTCATTCACAACCCCGTGCCTGGTTCAGCACACCGTGGTGTCGACAGATCTGTTTCATACCAAACGAAATCAGGGTTGGATGATGACGCTCAAGAGATGCACGGTCCAGACATGAACAACAACCACGATCGCATTCCTGAGAATAAGGAAGTTACGCCTCACAGTCGTGCTGTTCAGATTGTGTCCATGTTAAGGTTTGTGCGTCCTGAGAAGTACCTCGCCCGGAATGCCTCCTTTTTCGTTCCAAGGAAGACCGTGGCCAACCGCTTCCCTGTCAAATGGTTAATCCAGGCAACATGTCCTCCTGAAGGTCTCGATCTACTGGTCGTCCTACCGTCTGTGCATAACCATACGAAACTGAGAAAAGCCATCAGGAACACGTGGGGGAGACAGGCGTATGGACAGGTGTGGCCTGGTGCCTCCAGCTCACGGACTGACTCGGTCAAACTCATCTTCTTTGTGGGCGTGTGTGCCAACTACAGTCAGGAGGATATGCTTTCTGAGGCGGAAGCTTTTGATGACATCGTGGTGGGTGATTTCAAGGACAGTTACCAAAACCTTAGTTTGAAGATGGCCATGGTACTGCAGTGGGTGGACCTTTATTGTGCCAGTGCAAAGTACATGCTCAAAGCTGATGAAGACACCTTCATCAACGTGCCACTGCTCCTGAACGTGTTGCGTGTGCTTTCGGCAAACACGTCTCATTTCTTACTGGGCTTCGTAAAACCAGGCCTGAGCCTCCATGTGGCACGCTCTGGCCGCTATGCAGTCAGCGAGAGGGCGTACCCTCTCCGGTTCTGGCCCCAGTATATGTATGGTCATTCTTACGTCATGTCCGGTGACGCCATCAGCTCTTTACGTCGTGTTTCCCGTCACTTGCCACTCATTCCCAACGAGGATGCCTACGTGACGGGTGTGTTAGCCAAGAGTGCTGGAACCCAAAGGGTGCACAGCGGGCACTTTGCCATGTTCTGGAGGACAGATAGGTGTGACCTGGTGTACAACACGGACATTTCACAGACAGGGTTCAGGAGTTCCGCCAAGTATCATGAAATGTGGAAGATGTTTCAGACTGGAAAATGCTTGGCAGGTAACTGACGAGTGACACAGTTCTTCACAACAAAGTATGTACACTGTACATAGTGTTCTCGAAGAGGTTTTTGGGTTTGTTGATGACTGTATGTAAAGTGCTCTTTGGTAACTTTGGGTGTGTCTGTGGTAGTCATGTGCGTGTGTGTCTGTGTCTGTGAGTGGTTTTTTTTTTTTTTAAACCGTCACCACTATGTATTTGTGGAGAGACCCTTGACATTCCACATTTTTTGCTCGAATGTCCAGATACACATTCACATTTCGAACCCCTTTCATGATATGATTACATCCTTTAATCTTCCATTTACCATGTCCAGCGTTTTTCACCCAAGCAAAGAAAATGGTTGGTCTCTGACAAAAACTGCAGTTGACCTAATCAAAAGCCATCCAATTGGTCGGTTTTTCTAATTTGTTTCATCCTTTTAAAATTTTGTTTAAAATTTTATTATTTGTTTATTTATTTATTTATTTATTTAAATGTTTAGAGTTTACCCTCTGTTTTATCTAATCCAAAGTAGTGTTTCGTTTTGGGTGACAGCATCAGATTTACTTGTAGAGCAAAGTTCCCATTATTCTGATAAGTGGAACTGTTCGACTCTAACATGTAATATGTCGTCTTGATTACATTATGAAACCTTAATTTAATGATTGTATACTGTGTGTGTGCAGTGAAGTACACTACTTTTTTTTTGTCTTCTCTCTCTCTCTTTTATGTTAATTTATTCATTTCTTCTTCTTCTTTGTTAAAGATTATATATATATATATATATATATATATATATATATACACACACACATATATATATATATATACACATATATATATATATATATATATATGATACGCGTGCGCGCGCGCGCGTGCGTGTATGTGTAAAGGTATGTTAGTGCAAATGTATATGTGTGGGGGTGGGTGGAAGTGTAGGTGAGAGAGAAAGAGTGAGAGACAGTGTGTGTGTGTGTGTGTGTGTGTGTGTGTGTGTGTGTGTATGTGTGTGTGTGTGTGTCTGAGGGATAGAGAGAGGGAGAGAGTTTGTGCACGTAGGTGTGAACACTTACACGTCTTTGGAGCGGGGGAATGAAATCAAATTGTGACTATATAAGCGTACTTGGGGTAGGGGGATGAGGTGGGGGAATTTGAATGGGCGTCTGTGTGCATGCATGGATGTATATAGGTAGTGGGTGGAGGAAACACGTGTGTGAGTATGTGTGTGCGTTAAAACATTTTTTGAGATATTGATATTAATGAAATTTGGTAAATTGATTTGTTAAATACGTTCTTTTTAAATTCATATCTTTTTTTTTTCTCTTCTCAAATGAGAGTTTCCTTGTGTTATTCAGTTAATATTTATTCAAATGGTTGCGAAAATGTCAGTACAACAAAAAGTTAACCTGACAATAAATGGTTTCAGTCAGTCAGAGTGTGTTTTGATGTGTGTGAGGGGCTTGGGGTATGGGGGTGGATGGGGATTAGGGTGTGTCTGTGCTAGTTGTGTGTGCGTGTGTATGTACATGTGTGTGTTCGTGTGTGTGTGTGTGTGCGTCTTTGTGTGTGTGTGTGTGTGTGTGTGTGTGTGTGTGTGTGTGTGTATGCGTGCGCGCGCGCGCGTGAAAGACCTTTAGTGACCCCGATCGCCTCTAAGATTGTGCGTGACAGGCTGACGAGTAGTAGGGTGACAGAAAATCGTGATCAAAATACACTGATATCTGGTGATATGCACATCATCTTCTTCCTTTCCCCTCAGTCTGCAATCTCTCCTACTTCATCGTACATCATCTGATTATATTTCAGTGTCCTTATACCGTCACGATTCTTCTTTCTCTCGCTCCCTCTTCTCTTCTTTTCTGGATCTGGATCTGGATGCATACGTCGCAGGAGCCAATCTTCGGCTATAAACGCGACGGAACAGGAAGAGCTCAAAAATAGTATAAAAGGCCACCACACTGACCTAACAGTCTTTCCTACAGATTCAGGTCTCAATTTGTAGCCACTATAGGTATCTACAGGTTTGAAAACTAGTTAAAAATCTCTTCTGCTGTCTAGATGCTTAGGAGGCAGGTGATTCTGCCAAGCGCTGATGTAAATATGCTGGCAGAGCCTGCTCTGACGATGTCCTCCTCCATATGGTTCCAGTCCATCACTGTCCACACGAAGAAAGAATGTGCATACTGTTATGTGTTTCTGATAGGTAGCTGGAAGCCACGAGAATTTCTGACCACGCGGCGTTCGACGATGTTGGAGACTTCGAAGTCTTCATACCTGGGGGGTCGTATCCGTCTGCGGCCAGCACTCACAGGGGTCAGGAAGTTTTGGGGGGAATGGCGGGGATGAGATCTCCAGCTGTCTTATACATCAGGCCTAGTCGTGCTTGTCTGCAACAATCAGCAAGTAGGGGGAGATTTAAATCCTGCAGAATTGGGCTTACACAACCTGGTTCTCTGGTCCTGTAGTCTTTTGTGATGAAGCGTGCTGCCGGTCTATGAACCATCTCCAACTTCTCGATGTCCTGCTGGTAGTATGGATCCCACACTGTTGCTGCATATTCCGGTCTGGATCTCACTAGTGCGATGTACGCCAGGCGCCTACACTCCTTTGGGCAATTCCGAAGATTCCGGCGTAAGAAGCCCACTGTTGGTCCGGCTTTTCGAGAGATGTTGGCAATATGTTGTCCCCATTTTAGGTCATCCTAGGTACTGATTTTGCTGAACCTGTTTCAGGAAGCCTCCATTGAGGCTGTACATATAGGTTGACTTGCTCTTGGAGGACAGGATGTAACATTTCTGTGCATCGAAACGCATGCCCCATCTCTTGGCCCAGTCCTCAAGGTGTCTCAGGTCTTCCTGCAGGGTGATGTGGTCCTGAAGGGTGTCGATGTTGCGGTACAGTAGGCAGTCGTCCGCGAAGAGTCGTACTTTTGACTTCACTGCTTCCGGTAGGTCGTTGATGTGGCAGAGGAAAAGTAATGGACCCAACACTATTCCCTGGGGGACACCGGAGTCGACAGCTACCTCGCCTGATGCCTCTCCCTCCAGGCCTACTCGCATCCTCCTTTTCGTCAGGAAGTTGGTAAGCCATTCATGAATAGGTCCTCGTACTCCATAGTGATCGAGTTTGTGAAGTAACTTCCTATGAGGTACCATGTCAAAGGCTTTACTGAAGTCCAGTATCACCACATCGGTTTGCTTCCCGGCGTCATAGGACTCGAGGAGATCGTGCATTGTGGTAATCAGCTGCGTCTCGCAGTAATAACCAGATCTGAAGCCGTGGTTTGTCAGTATGTTATATATGGTTTCGAAGGTGACGACAGATGATGTGCTCAAGGAGTTTACAGGCCACTGAAGTTAGAGAAACTGGCCTGTAGTTCTCTGCCTTGTTTCTGTCTCCCTTCTTGAAGACTGCTGAGGTGTTCTTTTCTTTTAAACGTCTTTTCACATTGTATTGAAATCTGTTGGGTAGTAACATCATGCAAGTAATCTCATCATTCAGATTAGTTCTCTGAAGACTCATATTTACTATATCCGAGTGCGTATTTCAGAGCGAGTTGTCTACAGTAATCATGAATGCGTTCTGAGTGCGCGCGCACGCACACACACACACACACACACACACACACACACACACACACACACACACACACACACACACAAAACAACAACAACAAGAAACAAACAAATGGAAAAAAAGTAAAAAAAAAAACATGCACATGCATGTACTCACATGTACTCACACACACAGGCACATACATAAACACACACACACACACACACACACACACACACACACACACAAAAACACACACA
>JAAQRG010329164.1:0-5000 GCA_011634625.1 Babylonia areolata | reverse complement strand
CTCTGACCCGACTGGACGGATTCTTCTTCTTCTTCTTCTTCTTCTTCTGCGTTCGTGGGCTGCAACTCCCACGTTCACTCGTATGTGACCGTTTTTACCCCGCCATGTAGGCAGCCAGACTCCGTTTTCGGGGGTGTGCATGCTGGGTATGTTCTTGTTTCCATGACCCACCGAACGCTGACATGGATTACAGGAACTTTAACGTGAGTATTTGATCTTCTGCTTGCATATACACACGAAGGGGGTTCAGGCACTAGCAGGTCTGCACATATGTTGACCTGGGAGATCGTAAAAATCTCCACCCTTTACCCACCAGGTGCCGTCACCGTGATTCGAACACAGGACTCTCAGATTGACAGTCCAACGCTTTAACCACTCGGCTATTGTGCCCGTCACTGGACGGATTCAATTGAAGTTAGCAAATGAATGCATCAGCACTGATGTTGTTTTCAAAGAAAAGGATACTACTCAAAACAGCTCCCGAGATTTCTGTTTTGAACTGACGATCGAGTAGAATTGAAAGACATGTTTAGGAAATGTTAACGCGCAACTTCCTTTAAAGATGGAGTTGAAGAGATTCTCGATTCGAAGTGTGGAACTATTTGTTGACATTATATTAATTAACACAAAGTATGAACCTAGTCCGCACCGGCCCGAATGTGAAAAACACGGCTTCGGTTCTTCGTTGAATAATGTTCTTTGGAAAAGTAAAGTAAACTATAAAATAAATGTTGATTTGAACGAATACATGCCGACTTCATAAACACAGTGAAGTTAACCCCAGATGATTAAAATGATGCCAAAACAAACTGCATTACGGGTTATTTGAAAATTAAGCAAAAGCCTCGTATGTCGCTTGTAATGGTAAAATTGCAGACTTCAAGTCCTCACTCTTATTCTGACGTACGTAAATTTGATTTGTGTTGCGTATTTGCATATTACATGAAGTGACACCTCTTTGCTTTTTTTTTTTTTTTTTTTTTTTTTTTTTTTTTTTTTTTTTTTAAGGTGGGGAAGGGGGTGTTACTGCTGAACTCCTGGTCGGAGTTTGTTCCCGTCTGTCCGTGTTCAATTGTTGCCCCTGTTTTAAGAACCCTTATTTTATCAAACTCTTCGGGGAAAAAATGTATTCAATCCAGTATGTTTCATTGTTCATCTACTCATTACTCTCGTCAGTTATAAATCAAGACCTGACGGAAACAGGCTCAGAATGTAAGGTAGATCTATCATTCACACACAATTACCAGCAAACTACATGGCAATCCGTGCTGATTATCAAAACCATATCACCATCATCAAAATTGATTTCTCTTTCAGTATTCAACGAACGACTCTTTAAACTGAATTTGTGCTAGCCATGTCCAAACATAAAATGTAATATTGCAGTATGTGTGCCTGTCTGCAGATAATCAAGTAATTGTAAATCAAATCATCATAATTTTATCATGGAGCATGACGAGAATCGTATATATAACGGTTAGTCATGATGTGTCGTTAACTGCTGCTGGATGGAGCACTGGCAGTGAAGACAGAACTTTAAGAAGTGACTGAGTTATATCAAATACTTGTACAGGTGAGCATGCGGTGTACTTTTACACGTGTCTCTATTTGTGTGTGTGTGTGTGTGTGTGTGTGTGTGTGTGTGTGTGTGTGTGTGTGTGTGTGTGTGTGTGTGTGTGTGTTTCAAGTTTCGGAGGCGTCAAAGCATGCAGATGGACCCTCTGTTGAAAGCTGTCCGGGAGAAGATAGGAGAAGAAGATAACAATAACTTTATTATTTCATACAGAGAAATTGCATGAGGTGCAGCCAAACAAAGCCAGACAAAATAGCCAACGCACAAACACACAAGAAAAAGACTAATTAAACATGGCATGACTTCATTAAACAGGAGCAATAAACATATAAAAGCATTTCACATATTCGCTTTCAAAACATTATGATTAATAATTGATTATAAATACAAATATGTTGAAAGACATGAACCATGACATTTCACATGCTGTACTCCACATCCATCTTGCGCTTTAGGGGAGATAATCTAGCATCATGTACCGACATGATTGAATCTCTCCGTTTCTTTATTATATATGTTTTGCGGTGTATGACCGCTCTCCGTTCGTTTTTGAACCCTTGTAAAAATGATATCAGTGAGGCATTTAGTTAAAGCTGCACGTTCCCGCTTGTTCTGTGTGTACACTTTTAGTGATGTTAATTGGTGTTGTTGAGTTTCAGTTTCAGTAGCTCAAGGAGGCGTCACTGCGTTCGGACAAATCCATATACGCTACACCACATCTGCCAAGCAGATGCCTGACCAGCAGCGTAACCCAACGCGCTTTGTCAGGCCTTGAGAAAAATAAATAAATAAAATAAATAAATAAATAAAATAAAATAAATAAAGATAAAAATAAATAAATAATGATAATATAATTAAAAATAAATAAATAAATAACAACAACAACAACAACAACAATAATAATAATAATAATAATAATAATAATAAAATAAATAAATATATTTTTTTTAATTTTAATTTAAAAAAAAATTATTTTTTTTTTAAAGGTGTTGTTGAATTTCGGTACAATAATCATCTAAAGAGGAAGCAGTCCAAAACACACAGAATGATGCCTGACATATTGACTTGTGGACTCTGGTAGAGCACGTTTTAAACCGCTATTTAGTAATGAAACCCTTTTTTGCCTCCAGAAATTACGGAACACGTGTTACCAGTTTCAAATGTTAACATTTTTTTTTGAAAATATTATATATTTCAAACTGTTCTTTATTAAAGTTAGCTAGTTATGTGTTGAATAGTCCAGCTGGTTGTTTATTGTAGGTCCCCACATGAACCTCTTTTCAAATAATAATCTACAGAAGTAGTGCATACAATATTTGATTATTGATAAATTGTTTGTCCTAATCCCGCTTCCCCTGTTCCGCCTCTCACACAAACCCTTTCAATAATACGTTGTTGTTTTTTTCTTTCTCCAATCACTGAGACTCACCCTCTCCATTTTACATTTTGTACTCTATCTTTTTCACATTCTGTTCTCTCTCTCTCTCTCTCTCTCTCTCTCTCTCTCTCTCTCCCCTCAGTCTCTCCGCTCTTAGTCCCCCCCCTTGCCCCACCACCCCCTCCCCTACACCTCAACCCCGCCCCCTTTTCATTCGAATATACAGAAATATTGATTTCTAATTTATGATAACAATCATCATTATGATAGAAATGATAATAATCCAAATAATAATAATAATATCATTTATTTCCAGTCTAATATCATCATCTTAGATGAACAGACTATAAATAATAAATAAACGAACGGCTCTGTCTTCTCTCTCCGTGACCTCTGTTCTGCAGTACAAGCCTACTCGTGCATAGCAGTGAAGGGGTTAACTCTCAGTACGGCCAGTCCTCTCTTCTCCTCTACACAGGCCCCTCGGATGTCCAGTGGGTGTCTGAATGGTAACCTTTAGCTTCCGTCGTCAGAACTGTGGTTTTCTTTGTCAACATTCACCTCTTCAGTATAGAGCCTTCCGCTTGCAATATTTTGATGGTGGTAATTGGGTGAAACGCTGTTAGCACGTCTTCTCTTTCTTAGTTCGTATGGAGAGAGTTAAACTCGTGTTCGCTGACGTGTGACAGGTAGTCAGGTGTTTGAACATGACTGAGGGGCGAGTAAAACGACCAGTCGACTGAGCTTTAGTCATATTTGTTGTTATGGCAGTGTTTCTTGCTCAAGCGTGACCTGAGAAAAAGAACATGAATGGATGAATAAGAGAGAGAGTGTCAATATGTGTGTGTATTTGTGTAATGCCTGTGCTTACGTGTATATAAATATGTGATGTATGTGTGTGTGTGTCTGTGTGTGTGTCTGTGTTTGTGTGTATGTGTGTGTGTGTGTGTGTGTGCGTGTGCGTGTGTGTGTCAGTGAGTGAGTGTGGTGTGTGTGTGTGTGTGTGTCAGTGAGTGAGTGTGTGGTGTGTGTGAGTGTGTGTGTGTGTGTGTGTCTGTGTGTGTGTGTTTGTTGTGTGTTTTATCGTCAGGATCAGGCCATACCAAATCCGGAAGAGTGCTGTTCCGATTCCGGTTTAGTCTTTCGCCGTGTCCAAGCAAAGGTGTATGTGTTATGTGTGGTGTGGTGCGTAGATGTGTGTGCGTGTGTGTGTGCGGGGATACTACAGACTACCGCGGCACGCGTGTAAGTATTGTTTGTTTCTTTCTCTCTCTGAATATTCGTTTAGAATTGATTCATGTCATACGTAGTCTAGGATATCTTAAACAATGCGGAAGTGAGTTCGTGTTGGTTGCCACGGTATAAGCAGTATGGGATTAAGCGTATTTATGTTGCTTATTGTTCAGGTATGAATCAGAGGTTTTGTGGCTTTCCATGTGTGAGGGGGCGGTATACTTGACGGTTTGGAGGCCAAATCCGTTTACGTGTTCGCGTTCGTGAGTGTGCAGTTGGTAGAGAGAGATATATAAATATATTATATGTTAGTATACACGACCCCGTCATGATCAGTGAAGCGTGCTTGTAGTAATGCAAGAACAAACTACAGGCTGTTTTTCAGAGAAGCATGTGTAAAACACACGCGCACGTGCACACCACAAAACTAATCTCACACACATACACGAGCGCGCGCGCGCACGCACGCACACACACACACACACACACACACACTCACACATAGACACACTCACACACACACATATACATGCACAAACACTCACACACACACTCACACACACACACACACACACACGCGCGCGCGCGCGCGCAACGCACCTGCTCTACAGAGAGACACACAGAGACACAGACTAGTACACAGATACACACACACACACACACACACACACACACACCACACACCACACACCACACACACACACACACACACACACACACACACACACAAACACACACACACACACACACACACATACACACACATTAACAGCCGAGTTATACGATACTCTAACACAACACTGAGACACAACCCCC
>JAAQRG010329157.1:0-7500 GCA_011634625.1 Babylonia areolata | reverse complement strand
GGTGGGGGCGGGAGGGGGGCTGCAGTCTGGTGCCTTGTGGAGGAAGGGATGGGAGGGGGAGGGGGGGTTAGCTTACAGACCTTCCATAGAATGTAACTTTTTTTTAATATATATTAAAAACGAGCGAGAGGCCCGCAAACAGAGACACAGACCAAACTACCCATCCACTTTAAAGACATCAGACTTGGAGAGGTCACCAACACAAGAGAATACTCGTCTTCGGGTTTGGCCAAAATCCAGTCCCCCTCCCCCCCCCCTCCCTCTTTGCCAAGACAAGACAGATCGTATTGCCCTGAATAAAAACATGGCTTATTCGCAAACCCCCTTGCCCTCTACCCGCGTAAAACCCCTTACTTGGAGAGCTTCTGTGGACTCGCTTAGCATAGAGCCATTTGTTTATTATCCTGCAGTCTTGTGCCGTGCTTGTGGGGGGTCTGTGCAAAATCCCTGTGTGGGTAAAATCAATGACTGCTTCTAACACTGCCCCACCCCCAACCCTCCGACCCCTCCAACTCCTGCTCTTTCCGATTTCCTAAGACTCTCTCTCCCTCTCTCTCTCTCTCTCTCACACACACACACACACACACACACACTTTCTCTCGAACATAATCCTCTGGCAGGGGTCCAGAACGACCATCCAATCTAACTGGCTGTCAGATGAACGCTGGTCCCTCCGGTCAGGGGTTTCATGCTGACTTGGGCTTTGCACACCGCTGTGAATGGAACATCAGGGCGTGGGAGAGAAAGCGGGGCTGGTGGGTTGGAGATAAGAAAACCATCGTTCTTTTTTTTTTTTTTACCCAGTGACAGCGTTGTTGTTGTTGTTGTTGTTGTTGTTTTTATCCCGTTATACACACACATACACACACACGCGCGCGCACACGCACACACATGCACGCACGCACACACACACATGCACACACACACATTTTCTGGGCAAAACAGTGAAGTATTAAGAAATCATCACTCATACGCGTGCGCGCACATGCACGCACTCACTCACTCACTCACACAGACACACCCACACACAGGCTCGGCATATTCACTTACACCACATTTCCCATATTATACAGCAACCCACCTTTTTCCCCCTCATCCCCCTAGCTCTCAACCCCCCACCTCCCAAATCCCCCCCACGCCCCCTTTCTTTTGTCTGACATCACTCTTATTGAACAGACATATAATCAATGAACAACAACAACAACAACAACACACACACACACACACACACACACGGGTATTTTGGCGCTCTCGCCTGCTCTCCCTCTCTCTCCGTCTCTCGCACACACACACACACTCTCTCTCACATTCACTCTCTCCCTCTCTCTCTCTCTCGCACACACACACACACACACTCTCTCTCTCTCTCATATCCCTTTTCGATTTCCTTACAGAGTTACGCTAGAACTAGACAGCCAGCATAGAACTTGACAGGATTAACATTCGTGTGAGAGCAGGTTTGTCCAGACAGTCACTTTTGGGTCTGGGTCGGGGGGGGGGGGGTTTAGTACATAACAACGGTCGAAAATAAATCGAAAAATCATACACAAACACAGATACAGTAAGAAATTAGGAATACATACAAGTGCCTATCAATATAAAAACTTGTGCATACTCACACATATGCACGCACGCACACACACACGCACTCTCTCTCTCTCCCTCACGTTTGAACAGAAGCCGCATTATTACATGTGGATGGGGCTGACGACTAGATCTTCAGGTAGATGGTTGTTGGCTGATTATGTGGAGGAAACCCACTGCAATAGGTACACAAGTATATATGCATACACTCAGGAATTGACTAATATATATGTGCATGCACTCAGGGTTTGACTAATACATATGCATGCACTCAGGGTTTGACTAATATATATGCATACACTCAGGGTTTGACTAATATATATGCATACACTCAGGGTTTGACTAATATATATGCATACACTCAGGGTTTGACTAATATATATGCATACACTCAGGGTTTGACTAATATATATGCATGCACTCAGGGTTTGACTAATATATATGCATACACTCAGGGTTTGACTAATATATATGCATACACTCAGGGTTTGACTAATATATATGCATACACTCAGGGTTTGACTAATATATATATGCATGCACTCAGGGTTTGACTAATATATATGCATGCACTCAGGGCCTGACGAATATATATGCATGCACTCAGGGCCTGACTAATATATATGCATGCACTCAGGGACTGATTAATATATATGCATGCACTCAGGGACTGATTAATATATATGCATGTACTCAGGGCCTGACTAATATATATATGCATACACTCAGAAATTGACTAATATATATGCATGCACTCAGGGTTTGACTAATATATATGCATGCACTCAGGGTTTGACTAATATATATATGCATGCACTCAGGGCTTGACTGATATATATGCATGCACTCAGGGACTGATTAATATATATACATGCACTCAGGGTTTGACTAATATATATACATGCACTCAGGGACTGACTAATATATATGCATGCACTCAGGGTTTGACTAATATATATGCATGCACTCAGGGACTGACTAATATATATGCATGCACTCAGGGTTTGACTAATATATATGCATGCACTCAGGGACTGACTAATATATATGCATGCACTCAGGGTTTGATTAATATATATGCATGCACTCAGGGTTTGATTAATATATATGCATGCACTCAGGGACTGATTAATATATATGCATGCACTCAGGGACTGATTAATATATATGCATGTACTCAGGGCCTGACTAATATATATATGCATACACTCAGGAATTGACTAATATATATGCATGCACTCAGGGTTTGACTAATATATATGCATGCACGCAGGGCCTGACTAATATATATGCATGCACGCAGGAACTGACTAATATATATGCATGCACGCAGGAACTGACTAATATATATGCATGCACGCAGGAACTGACTAATATATATGCATGCACGCAGGGCCTGACAAAGCGCAATGGTTTATGCTGCACAGCCAGGCATCTGCCCAGCAAATGTTGCGAAGCGTAAGTGGATTTGTCCGAACGCACTGACCCCTCCTCGGGGAAACTGAAACTGAAACTGAAACAGAAACAATGGAAGACCCAGAAGCGCTACCATCATCGTCATAAACAACAGCCTTGAACCGCTAGGTCCACAGAGGAAACACACCCAGTGTTCGTGTCTCGCCATGATCCGGTTTCCTTCTTACCTCTTTGCAGGGCATGATAAATCACTGCGCCCTGAATACAAAGTGCTGGCTTTGTGAAACTCCTTGCTGGAAGACGTACAATGGCTGCAGTGGCCAGAATGCAGCTCTCTGGCTGGGCCCCTGGGAGTGTCTGGCTGTCTATGATGCTTTAAGGAGGAGGAGGAGGAGGAGGAGGATGACGATGGTGATGACGATGACGACGATGCTGCTATGGAGGTCCATTTGGAGTTTGGGACTACGACCCAAGGCTGTACTCTTAACACTTCCTGTCATGATGATGATATCCCGGCGTCAACCAGGCCCGAGAGATGCAGATACTTTGCAGTGTTGGTGGTCAGGAAATTAGAGCAACACACCCAAAGACGCATTCGTGAAGTGAAGATAACGGTATCTATGACGCTATCACGGGATAAGATGAACAATGTTTATGATGCTATAACGGGATAAAAAAACGATGTCTATAATGCTATAACGAGATAAGATGAACAATGTTTATGATGCTATAACGGGATAAAAAAAACGATGTCTATAATACTATAAGGGGATAAGATGAACAATATTTATGATGCTATAACGGGATAAAAAAAAACACACAACAAAACGATGTCTATAATGCTATAAGGGGATAAGATGAACAATGTTTATGATGCTAAAACGGGATAAGATAGACGGCGTCTATAATGTTATAATGGGATAAGATGAACTCTGTCCATGATGCTCTCACGAGATTACCAAAAAAAAAAACACACCAAAAAACGATGTCTACGATAGCAAAACGGGATAAACAACAGCAGCAACAACAACACAAAACGATGTCCTGATGTATATGACGCCATAACGGGATTACAAAACAAAGATGTTTATAATGCTATAACGGGAAAAAAACCCCACAAAAACAACAAAAACAAAACCCAAACAACAACCGATGTCTATGATGCTACAACAGGATAAAAAGCAAACAAAATACAACCACATAAAACGATGTCTTGATGTACATGATGCTATAAGGGATTACAAGAAAAGAAAAAAAACAAAACAACCCAAAACAACAACAAAAAAAAACAAGAACAAAAACCAACGGTCTACGATACTATAACTGGATAAAGTGAACGCTGTCTATAACGCTATAACGGGACAAAAAAGAACGATGGTTCCTTATCTCCAAACCCACCAGCCCCGCTTTCTCTCAACGGCACCGATATTCACAGCGGTGTGCAATGCCCAAGTCAGCATGAAACTCCTGACCGGAGGGACCAGCGTTCATCTGACAGCCAGTTAGATTGGATGGTCGTTCTGGACGGACCCCTGCCAGAGCATCTTGTTGAGAGAAAGTGAGTGAGTGAGTGAGTGAGTAAGAGTGTGTGTGTGTGTGTGTGTGTGTGTGTGCGCGCGCGCGCGCGTGTGTTGTTTGTGTGAGCGCTCGCGTGCGTGTGTGCGCATCTCTTGTTTGTGCTAGTGTGAATTCCTATGTCATCTGTCAGCTGATGCAGGTGATTTATGAAGTGCAGAATCTCACACACAGTATGAACCCTCCCGTTCTGCACAGTGACATGATCTAAATATTGGGAGCAAAGCTTACAAGAAAAAGAGAACACAAACATTGAAAAAAAAATTATTATAACTTCTCACAACGCAAGCAAAAAGGTTACTAGAAAAACAAAACAAAAACGAAAACACAAACACTGAAATACGTACTTACTCTCAGCCAATGCACCCCCCTCCCCACCCCCATCACCTCCAATGCCTAACACGCGCTCACACAACAAACACACACAAAAAAATACGCTCGCATCTCCTCCCCTGCCCCAATACAAGCACGCATGCCAACGCACAAAAAGGATGAAAGCGGCCAATAGCTGAGCATGGTGAAAGCTGTAGCTGAGCATGGTGAAAACGGCCAATAGCTGAGCATGGTGAAAACGACCAATAGCTGAGCATGGTGAAAGCGGCCAATAGCTGAGCATGGTGAAAGCAGCCAATAGCTGAGCATGGTGAAATGAGCATGGTGTATGAAACTCTTCGACAAAAGGAGCCAATATAGCAAAGAAAACTTTCCAATACCCAAGAAACTAATTTTGTGTGATTCCTCTTTTTAAAATTTTGTATTATATTTTCCACTCTAGGAAAACGCCTTAAAAAATCGTATTCTATTTTTCTTTCTTTCTGAATGATATGGATGTGAAAAGGAAGCGGAATTAATAGTTTCGCTGATGCAGCCTCGTTTAAGTTCAGTGGTGCGAATGAGTTTAGTGACGCATTTGACAAGTTCAGCGGCTGTATGTCGTCTGCCTAATGGCTCGAGACGGACGGATATTATGTTCATGTGAATGTGTATCTTTTTCACATGGCCCGCATGACTACAGGAGGAAGGTGGCAGGATGGATAAAGCGCTCCTCTGAAGACACTGTGTCCTTGATGGTCTGAGTTCGATTCCCGCTCTTGCCCTTTCTCCCATGTTTGACTGGAAAAATCAAACTGAGCGTCCAGTCCGTCATTCGGGTGAGATGATAAACCGCGGTCCCGCGTGCAGCACGCACTTGGCGCACTGAAAAAGAACCCATGGCAACAAAAAAAACTGTCCTCTGACAAATTTCTGTCGAAATCCTCTATGATTAGTACATAAATATACATGCATGCACTCAGGGCCTGACTACGCGCGTTGGGTTATGCAGCTGGTCAGGCATCTGCTTTTCAGATGTGGTGTAGCGTATACGGGTTTGTCCGGACGCAGTCACGCCTCCTTGAGAAACTGAAACTGAAAACTGTGTGGGTTTCAGTCAGCAGGAGCGGTAAACGTACAGTTCCATTGCTCCCTTCTGCAGAAATGTTCGTCCAGAGTAAAAACAACAAACAAACAAACAAAGCCTTTAGGTTACATTTCAATAAACAAGCGCCCTCTTTGTTTGGCGGGGAAGCTCTGTGAGCTTTATGTGCCAGGACCGAAGGGACTGCTCGTCCATCTGTCTCTGTCCGTCTGTGATGCCAGAAGAGATAGAAGATCAATGAATGCTCATTTCCACCCCACCCCCCTTCTCCCTCTCCGCCAAACACCCCCCCCCCTCCACCCGAAACTCTAACTAGCCCCGCTCTTTAGCATGGCTCTTCTGGACCCAGGACATTGCCCAATGCCAGAGTCAGCAACCACAACTACAACAACGAAACAACAACAACAAACAACTCTTCAACGGCAGGACCTCCGATGTTCACGTTCAGCTGGGGTTGGACAGTTGCTCCGGTTCTTTTTATCTCTGCCTCGTTTCCTGCAGTGAGTGTGGCGTTGTTTTAATGCTTCCCGCGGCTTTCGTCATTGACCGAAAAACTCTCAAAACAGACAGACAGATAGACAGATAGAGGGAGGGAGGAAGGGAGGGAGAGAAAGAGAGAGAGAGAGAGAGATCGCCCCGTTTCATACAGAGAGCGTGTTGTTTTAATGCTACACGCGGCGTTTGTCACTGGCCGAAAAACTCTCAAAACAGACAGACAGACAGACAGATAGAGAGAGAGGGAGAGAGACAGAAAGAGAGAGAGAGAGAGAGAGAGAGAGAGGAGAGTGAGAGAGATAGAGATAGAGATCGCCCCGTTTCATGCAGTGAGCGTGTTGTTTTAATACTACACGCGGCGTTTGTCATTGGCCGAAAAACTCTCAAAACAGACAGACAGACAGACAGATAGAGAGAGAGGGAGAGAGAGAGAGGGAGAGAGAGAGAGAGAGAGAGAGAGAGAGAGAGAGATCACCCCGTTTCATGCAGTGAGCATGTAGTTGTTTTAATGCTACACGCGGCGTTTGTCATTGGCCGAAAAACTCTCAAAACGGACAGACAGATAGACAGACAGAGGGAGGAAGGGAGGGAGAGGGAGAGGGAGAGGGAGAGAGAGGAGACAGAGAGAGATGAGAGTGAGAGAGATAAGAGATAGAGATAGAGATCGCCTCGTTTCATGCAGTGAGCGTGTAGTTGTTTTAATGCTACACGCGGCGTTTGTCATTGACCGAAAAACTCTCAAAACGGACAGACAGACAGACAGACAGAGGGAGGAAGAGAGAGAGAGAGAGAGAGAGAGAGAGACAGAGACAGAGACAGAGAGGACAGAGAGAGAGAGAGGATAGACAGAGACAGAGAGAGAGCGCCCCGTTTCATGCAGTGAGCGTGTTGTTGTTTTAATGATACACGCGGCTTTCGTCATTGGCCGAAAAACACTGAAGACAAACAGACAGATAAGAAGGGAGGGAGGGAGGGAGGGAGGGAGGGAGAGAGAGAGAGAGAGAGAGAGAGAG
>JAAQRG010329154.1:0-10551 GCA_011634625.1 Babylonia areolata | reverse complement strand
TGCGACGAAAAAAAAAAAACCAATAATAAAATAGTATCGGGTGTTGTTCACTGTGAAAATTGAAATCCGTGTTGTCATTCTCATATGGCAAATATTTATGTTATACATTTATATATGTTTTTTGTTTTTTATTTCTCTCTACATCACATTACTTTGAATGGATGGTCGAACTGCACTCAGTTGCACAGATTGGTTGATTTCGTTTTGGTTTTCGTTTTCATCAATATTATTACTATTGAGGCATGTTGGTATTTGTATTATGAACCCCCGTGTCATTAGGGCTGTAAAGCTATTGACATTAAAGTGTTCAGTGTTTTCTCTCTCTCTCTCTCTCTCTCTCTCTCTCTCTCTCTCTCTCTCTCTCTCTCTCTCTCTCTCCTCACCCAAGCCACCTTCATCAGGACTTTCTTCTCCTCCCCCCCACCCCCTCTCCATGATTTATATAATAACGTGCAATTCGTCACCAACAAACAGGACTGATGAAAAAAACATCATCTTGTTAAGAAGAGGGGAAAAAAATCGTGCAGCAAAATAACTGTGAAACTGAAGCAACATCAGGAAGGACGGCACGATGATTGGGTGGTGGTTGTAATTTGTTTGTTTGTTTCACTGGAGCTTAAGGGGATGTTGGGGGAAGAGCGGCGTTTGGTTTGTAGTTACGTGGCAAGGTGGAGAGAGAAGGTGGGGGCGTGGGGGAGTTGGCGGGGGTTGATTGGGGGGGACGTGGATGAGGACATTGTTTCGATCAAGTGAAGTTTAACGACCTGTTGGCAGAGGGGGAAAAAAAAAAGCCAAGTTGTTCATGGTTTGGGTTTTGACTTTGGCTCCAGGCGTTCTCTCCATTTATTGTCTTCTTCTTATTATTATTCCGCTGTTGTTGCTGCTGCTGCTCCTCCTCCTCCTCCTCA
This sequence comes from Babylonia areolata, assembly GCA_011634625.1. Taxonomy (NCBI): domain Eukaryota; kingdom Metazoa; phylum Mollusca; class Gastropoda; order Neogastropoda; family Buccinidae; genus Babylonia; species Babylonia areolata. Next base: position 9,643 of record JAAQRG010329154.1, on the reverse strand, counting down.
AATTTCGGCCCTAATCTACACTCTGCCAGATTTAGACAGAATTGTTCGAAAAAAAAAAAAAAATTGCGAATGCGTCTATTTTGGAACTTTCATCTAAGAGATTTTTAGTAGTTGTCATTGTAGTTTTCTCCACTCCCCTCCCATCCCTACCCCCCACCCCCACCCCCTTTAAACACATCAAGCCATCATTGATAAAGCTAAAGAATGACTGATGAAGTAATCAAGTAAGGCCATTGGTTGATGCGCCTAAACATGAGAAAATCGACATATACGGTTGTTTTTTTGTTTGGGGTTGTTGTTTTTTTTCGGGGAAGGAATGAAAAAGGTGACGTTTCATTGTTAGAGAGAGAGTGAGAAAGAGGGAGGGTGGGACGAAAGGAGCTAAGAAACAAGCGAAAACTGTGAGTCGTTCTCAGAATTGAACCCTGAAATGACGGGCGCAATAGCCGAATGGTTAAAGCGTTGGACTGTCAATCTGAGGGTCCCGGGTTCGAATCACGGTGACGGCGCCTGGTGGGTAAAGGGTGGAGATTTTTACGATCTCCCAGGTCAACATATGTGCAGACCTGCTAGTGCCTGAACCCCCTTCGTGTGTATATGCAAGCAGAAGATCAAATACGCACGTTAAAGATCCTGTAATCCATGTCAGCGTTCGGTGGGTTATGGAAACAAGAACATACCCAGCATGCACACCCCCGAAAACGGAGTATGGCTGCCTACACGGCGAGGTAAAAAACGGTCATACACGTAAAAGCCCACTCGTGAGCATACGAGTGAACGCAGAAGAAGAAGAAGAACCCTGAAATGTTTCATCACAACAACAACAATGACGTCAGTGACATTAATTCACCCGGTTTCGCTTTTAAAAGAGGAAATGAATTGAAATGAACCGAAATGGAGTGGGATGAAAAGAACTGAAACTGAACAAAGTGAACAAAAAACAAAAAAAAATTAAAATGAATGATGTTTTTAAAATTGTTTGAAGAAGATTGAAAAAAGTCTTCGTTAAATGTTTGAAATTGTTTTGAGAATATTTCGCAATCTTCGTGAAAATTTTGAGATTTTCTCACAGGCATACCCACTTCCCCACTTCCTCCACCTCTCCGCACCCCTCTCCCACCGTTTCAGTATTCCTCCCCACACCCTCATCCCCACCCCGTCCCCGACCCCTCACCCACTATTTCATTTCTGTCTGGATGTCACCAGCACATGCTGTCGGCTTGTCGGTACAGTCACGGTAAGCTCCCTTGTCGACAGAGCTGATGACTTTCGTGTGTGTGTGTGTGTGTGTGTGTGCGCGCGCGTGCGTGTGTGTGTGTGTGCGTGCGTGTGTGTGTGTGTGTGTGTGTGCGTGTGTGTGTGTGTGGTAGGGAGGGTTTGTGAGGGAGATGGGGGTGTAGGAGTGAGGGTGGATCATGGGGGTGCTGGTCTGGTGCGTGGAGCACCAGCTGCAGTTTCCGGGCCCAGAGATGCGTGATCAACAGAGAACATAGTAAGTCCATGGAAGTCCTTTTCTGTGGTGTCAAGGATCTCGCGAAGCAGACTTTGTTTTTTTCTTCTTCTTCAATCCATCGTTTACCCGCGCCCACTTCACCTCCCCCCCCCCTTCCTACTCCACCCCACTGCCTCACTCTCACCTCTTTTTCCACTTCCAGACCTTTACCTTGAGCGGTGGCATGGTTCTGGTTGCCAAACTTTTGGCTGAGACGCCGTCGACACCTCGAGCAGCATGTAAAGACTGGTTCTCATGCTTATAAAACACACACACACACACGCGTAAAAGAGCTAGTCGTGGGGAAACAAAATATGTTGTTGTTGTTGTTGCTTTTGATTTGTTTCGGAAGGTGCACAGAAAGAACGTGGCACAGCGCTGTGGCGACGTATTCCATCCCCATCCTATGAGAATTCCTTCATTGTCTTTTTTTTTATGCAACAAGAACTGCTTTTTCCTCCTCCTCCTTCTTCTCCTCCTCCTTCTCTCTCTCTCTCTCTCTCTCTCTCTCTCTCTCTCTCTCTCTCTCTCGCTCTCTCTCTCTCTCTTTTTTTTTTTTACGAATCGACATCCATTTTGCTTCTTATAATGATGATAATGAATAAGAAAAACCTCATCTGAATCATACGGAGACCTCTTGAAATGGCCTAGGAACGTTCATTTTGAGTAAACATGTCTGGTCTGAAAGAGCATAATTAATTATGAAGGATCGTAGAGACTGCGCACTCTTGCAGTCTGCATAACTTTGGATCTTTGTCTCCAAGAAGAGTTGACCTTCTCCATTATTACAAACTGCACTGAGAGAGCTCTTGAGTGGCACGGCTTGGTAGTTTTAGTTAGTTTTAATTCCTTGTTAAACAAGGGGTAAGTACTGTTAGTCTTTTGTAAGACGAAGGCATGTTATTCAAACATTAGCGCTTTAAGTCATGTACACGTGTCTTATGAAAAGAGACAGTGCCGATTCCTTGTTTGATGTTTTAACTTTACTTAGCCTCAACTCCTTTCCCCGATTTAATTCCTAAATTAATTGTTGGATTCGCTCCTACTTGGGTCAGGTTCAAGACAATCTCTGCATACGTGAATAGGCCGTATAAGTTGAGCTTGATCGACTATGATATGCGCATTTTCAAAGAAGTAGAGCACTGGCAGACAGATGAAATAAGTCCTAGATCTGCTCTTGTTCAATGGGACGGACATGCATGTAATGAAGTAAAGTTCGAGACATAATGTGTTCCGTCTTCTGAACCCCAACCTAAGAGGTGCTCTGTTTTTCACGGGTGGTTGGGTCGTTAATCTTCCCCTCAGCGCGTCACACTGTTGCGAGTCTTCTGTCTAACGAAGGATGAAAACACAGTTCTCAGTCCCGCCATAGCCTCTACATCATTTGCGTCCAAAGTTTTAGATATTTAGCAGACTTGTTGATGATACCCTAAGGTTACTGTGTGACAATTTTCAATGAATTCGGTTTCACTCTCACTGAGAAAATACTTGTCAAAAAGCGGTTCACTTTTGGGGGACACCCGATATATGACCGTGTATGATTATATAGGGTCCGTGGTCCCGCCTATTCAAATGGCTACACGTATAGCTTCTTCTTCTTCTTCTTGTTCTTCTTCTGCCTTAATTCTCTAAAGAATTATTGGTGTGCCGGACAAAAGAATTGTTCACAAGATTCTCTCAGGTCTGTCGGTTCTTTGTCAAAGCCAGGGTCTCTGCAAACGGTTTTCCTGTCCATTCTGAAATGTTGTGAGTCCGGTTGTTTTTTGTTTTTTTCTTCCCCTCCTCTTTTCTCCCTCAACAGTTCCACGGGGACTTGTTTTAGATAGCAAGGCTCTCGGATCTTGTTACATGATCATACCAGCATAGTTTTCTTTACTAACGTCAGCATGGTATCTTCATATTAATTTTCTTGATACGCATAGGTTGAAGAAACCAGAAAAATGTTTCATAAACAGAGTGAGCAAACGGTAATTGTAGGCCTGTTTGTTTATCTTTTGTCACTTTGAAGTGAAGTGCACATTACGAAGTTGTTTTTCTTGGTGGGCACTCTAGTACGAAGTGCACGCCTCCAAGAACTTCGCTGATACGATCTCATGATTAAACTAGTTGTCTCTGGCAGGTCAAGGCGGTGTGTTTGCCATAGTCATTGTTTCCTGGGGAAAAACACACCTGAAGCTCGAAGCTGTCCTCTTTAATACAGATGTAACCCAGATATGACGGGGAAGGAAGCTGTGTGTATTGACAGCGGGTGCAATAACCGCCCAGTGACGCACACTTGTTTGTGGGGCGTCTGTTACGTCACTGGAGCGCGGAAGGCATTGCGTTCAAATGACAGTGTGTCAAACGGAATGCGTGTGTGTGTGTGTGTCTGTGTGTGTGTGTGTGTGTGTCTGTGTGTCTGTTGTCTACCATGTTACGGTAAAGGTCCCCTACCCACGGGAAATCAATTGGGATCTGAAGTCGAAATGTCACCGTTAGTCCAAACGAGTGGATATTGAAAGTCTTAGCAAAAAGTAAAAATCGATTTGGAAGATTTTATTTGCGTTTGTGTGTGTGTGTGTGTGTGTGTGTGTGTGTGTGTGTGTGTGTGTGTGTGTGTGTGAATTATTGTCTTTAGTGTTGGTGTTTGCATGTGTGCATATATATATATATATATATGCAGTTAGCGCATGTGAGTGGATTCTCACGCCTTTTCATGTGCATATTTGTGTGTGTTTTTTTACGCTGTGCACAAGAATGCTGCGTTTTTAGTCGTTTGCGGTCTGAACGTAGATGGTACATCTCAGTGCCAACTTGCGAACATACGTACTGGAACAGACATGCGTGGCTTCATATTAAGGGTTAAAACAGAAGAGACGACGTTGACACCAACATGTGAATGCGTCTATCCAGCAGTACCCTTTTCCCCATTATGCGCACACGTACACAATCAGCGTGTGTTCACACAAGTACGCGCTCTCTCTCTCGCGCGCACACACACACACATGCACACACACACACACACATACACACCACGGAGAGAGAGAAAGAGATGGCTGATATGATGTGTGGTATTTCCTTGAACTGCAAGAACCTTTTCCCGGGTACACAATGCTGTTCTTTTGCTTCTGCAAAACTTGACGTTTCCTGCATTACCCAGACACATGAATTTCCTTTGGCCACGGGAATGCACTGGTGTGTGTGTGTGTGTGTTGGCGTGCGCGCGCGCGTATAATTACGTACTTGCCTGGCAGTCTGTTGATTCGCATTTGTAGCTGACCTTGCTGCTCTTTGTGTTGACGTGCTACAAAAGTTTCAGCACATCCACCAGGATTAACTCGTGCCGAAGTTGCCAAAGAAACACGGAACAGCACTGATCAGCTGTCCAGCAATTTGGACTGAAAGCGGCCTCCGGCAGTGATAATTCGGTTTTGTTCGTGTTTGTAGAAACATCACTCTGCTCTCCTATACCCTGCAGCTGTGTAAAATGGCGAGTGCTCGCGTGTGCGCGTGTGTGTGCTTGTGTGTGTGTGTGTGGTAATTTGTGTGTGAGTGTGTGTACACATTACTTAATCTTACTATGAATGTCTAATACTGTCCACTGCATGTATAAGTATGCTGTGTGTGTGAGAGAGACAGACAGACAGACGATAGACAGACAAACGTGACGGTTCCTGTCTGATGTCGTGAGTACAGTCCCCTTATTCTTTTTGACGGTCTTGCAACATCCCATGTTCACGCGTGTTTTATACAATTACAAACGGGTTTTTGTTCCGTCTTTGTGTGTGTGTGAGTGAGTGTGTGTGTGTGTGTGTGAGGGAGCTGGGGTTGGAATTCGGGCGGCAACACTCACCCCCCCCCCCTCCCAGCCCCCCACCCCCTGTCCTTCCCCAGACTGGGGAGCCAGTCAAAGTGCGTTTTCCACTGACACCACAATGATCCGATCCCTCTCTTTCGTCACATCAATGACCGCCGTCAGAACCTACAGCCTCCCTCCACCTCGGTTCTATTTTCGCTGTGGACGACATCTGGCGTTGCCAGAACGTGGATCAGTGGATCCGTTAACACGTATCAGACACATGTATTTAGTGTGCAGATGTATGTGCGGTCGTTTGTCCACTTCTATGATACCGGCTGTAGCGTCCAACAGAGCAGCATCAGCAGTGGTGAGAAAGGTCTGGTGAACCGAGACTTTAGCCCTCCATGGGGGTTAGGTTGGAGACTCGATAGGGTTGTGTGTATGCGGGGGTGGGGTGGGGGTGGGGGGTGATCTACGACTTCCTCCTGGCAGGCGTTGTTCTCTGGTGGTGACCAACGCTCCCCTAAATCCCCTGTCCCTTGTCTGTGACGATCGCGGAGTGACCGTGGAGATGGGGGTGGGGGGTGGAAGGGGTACGTGAGTGAGGAGGAGGTGGGAGAGGCGCTTCCAGGTGCTTCGTTCCGTGACGAACTCCAATCACCGTTATGAAAAGGGCAGGATTTGAGGACGTTGATGATATGACCAGTGTGTTTGTCAGTGCGGTACTTGGAAAACGATACCCGCCTGTACCCCCGACCCCCCCTTCCTCCCTGTCTTTGACGATACCCATCTTGCGGGGAGCCTCACAACACCCCTGGGGTGTGACACCTTAGATCGGGGATCGGGTGGATGAGTGATGAAGTCAAGGGTCCCGGACGGAACCACCGTGTTTTGTTTTGTTTTGTGTTTTGTTTTTCTCACCTGCGAGCTCCAAAAGGCCGCGTATTTTCTTCGCCCCATTGGTGGTGGAGAGGTTTGAGGTGAGGTGTGAGGTGTTCGGAGTGTGGCCGTGATATGTCACCTCCCTGCCAAGCCCCGCAGCTAGTAATAATAACGTCCCACACTTTGTCAACAGCTCGTCGAGGGGAGGGTCAGCGGTGCTGGAGGCTGCTACTCAACACCTGGGGATTACCTGTGTCCCATTACCACCTCCCCGTCAGGAGCTCTTACAAGGGGTCCGTTACAGTGCTGCTCCCTCAAAACAAAAGAAAAAAAATTAGGGAGTGTGGGGTCTCTGGAAGCGGTGTGGCCTCGAAGAATGACCCACCCCCGACGCAATTTTGCACCCAAGGGCAAGTTTGGGATATGTCCCACCCTGTTACAGTGCTGTCCTTTAAAGAAAAAAACAAACAAAAAACAAAAAAAAACAATGATAATAAAAATAAAAAAGAGAAGGGGTGAGTGAGGCGGTTAAGCCTTGAAAAATGACCCCACCCCCCTACGTGTTTTGACACCCAAGGGGGAGTCTCGGAGGTTTGTTGTGATTATAACGCTGAACTTCAGAAAGAGGGTCCCTTCTGAGGCGCGTTGCCTTAACGAATGACCACCCCTTTACGCATATTTACACCTGATGGCAAGTTTTGGGGCGTGTAGCATTGCTTCACTGTTTCCAGCTGTTGTCCGCTGGTCTTTGTTGGCCATTCTCCAGTCTGCCAACTTTTGTTGCAGATTAAAGTAAGGATGTAATTATGCCACTACCTTTCGTTCTTGTTTTATTAGTTCGGCTGATATGTTGTCAATACTTGCTGCTTTTATGTCCTTCGGCGTTCCGTCCTTCGGTGATTTTTCAGCTTTCTCCACTTCTTCACGCAGTATTGGAAAGTCATCACTGTTTGTTGACTCCTGGCTAAAGAGTGCACTGGGGTCTGCCTGCATTTGCCTGATGGTTGTAAAGCTCTCTTCAATATGCTGACCATCTGTGCACAATGTATTTTTCATCTGTGAGACCATATTCCTTATTTGTTTTGTATCGTGCTGACTCTGAATTCCCTCGGCTAGTCGTATCTTTCACAGTGTGGAATGCCTTTCAGCTGTTGTTCTTGTTCACACAGTCTTCTGTTTCAGCGCACTGCTCTTCAGTCCAACCCTCTTTGGTTTTCTCCATGCCTTGTCTGATCTTTTCGCTGACCTCTTTGTTGGTTTTCTCCATGCCTTGTCTGATCTTTTCACTGACCTCTTTGTATTCTGATGTTTTTGTTGTGTGCCTGGCGTTCTTCATGTCTCTTCGATCATCACACATGTCCAAGATCTCCTCTGTGACTCATGGCCGAGTTTTCCGGTGGTGTTTTTTTTTTTTTTACGCTGGATAGGACACGTTGTCCGCATGACAGACAGCAGGATCCCGAAGACGCTCTTGTATGGCCAGCTGAAGGAAGGCCACCGTGAACTTGGAAGACCTTCCAAGCGCATCAAGGACACCTTGAAGACAAACCTCAAAGCCTGTGACATAGACATCGCTTCCTGGGAAACATGCACTTGACCGCTCTCGCTGGAGGATGCTGTGCTCTGGTGGCATAAAGACGTTTGAAAACAAGAGAACGCTGGCCATTAAGGAGAAGTGCGAGCGAAGGAAGCAGGGCTCAACTTCTGGAGACGTTTTCCCTTGCAACACCTGTGGGAAGTGCTACGCATCCGGAATCGGCCTCTTCTCCCATATGAGGACACACACCGACAGATAAGCCTGCCTGCCTACTCATCCGTCGGTCCGACGGGAGACTCCATCACTGGCTGCTTTAGTCATTATTATGCTGAAGGTGGTGGTCATCACTTCATCATCCTCTTCGAGCTCTAGTAGTGGTGCTAACTTTCTGCCATCTGTAGATTCGAAGGATTCGTAGATGGACGGATCCATCAGTCTGTCAAGATTGAGTTTCAGTGCGATGTCTTAGGGGGCTGTTGATCTTGTGTGATAGCCATGCTGAAGGTTGTTGTCTGCAGTCTTACGGTAATAAACCTGCTGGGTGTTGGGCAGCATCCATGGATCGAGTTCTTGATGTTCTCATTGACGAGGAAGCCCACTCCATTGATGTTATCTGTTAAAGTCTTGATTGCAGCAGCAAAACGTGTCCTGTTTGATTTTCACCCAGACCTGTTCCATCTGACTTCACATGGTCCTACAGTTTGCCAGGTATACTGCTATAGTTCATGTAAAAGTTCTTGCACTGTTCCTGTCACAAAGCTGAACTTTAAAAAAGAGTGTCTTTTCTTTAGGCGGTGTGGACGTGAAGAATAACCACATTACGCGTTTCTACACCCAAGGGCAAGTTTGGGATGTGTTGCATCCTGTTATAGTGCTGTACTTCATAAATTTATTAAAAAGAGGGACACCAAGAGGTGGCGTGGCCTTGAAGAGTGACCCTATGACCCTCCCTTACTCTTCCTCTCAAGGGCAATGATAATAGTAATGATTGTATTTTGTATTTCGGTAATCCGTCACAGACTGACGTCCGTTATTAAAAAAAAAAAACAATTAAAAAAAAAAAAGATTAAAAGAAAGAAAGAAAGAAAATTCTCGCTTGGAAATGGTTATCTTTACAAATTGTATTTTGGGCAGCCCATCCCAGAATAACACACCTTGTTGTTTTTTGTTTGTTTTTTTTAAGAAGAAAACAAACAAACAAAAAAGAATGAAGAAAAAAGAAAAGAAACTTGGAATTTTGCCATAGTCCTTTTTTGCAACATGATCAAGACTAGGTTCGAACTCATTTTTTTAAAAAAATGACTTGTCATTGTGACGACGCGTGCGTGTGGTAATTGGTTTCCTTCTTGGTAAACGTGCAGGTTAACCCTTAGGGTACTAAGTGTGGTTGTTTGCCGTGTGTGACACACGATACACGGACAGTGGTATACAGCTGCTGTATGGTGTCTGGAGGAGGTGCCTGTGATATCATTGACCCCTGCAGGTGTCTGTTACTACCGGGGCTGTTGGGAATGAGGGCAGTGCGTTTGTTTGAGGCAGGTGTGAACAGTGTCTGTTTGTGGGTAACAGCGCGCGCAACCACACACTTACATTCGCTTGCGCGTGTACGCTCACACGCACGTACGTACGTACGCACGCGTGCGCGCGCACTTGCGCGGTATCACCTGTCAATTCAAGATGAATCGTTTACCTGTCATCAATGATTGATCTAGATACCTCTTGATCTGTGTGCGAGTAATGAGAGGGAGGGAAGGGGTGGGATGGGTGGGTGATGGACAGTGTGGGGATGTGACAAGGGAAGGAGATGGAAGTTCTGATTGGGTAGGAGCTTGATGTGTGTGTGTGTGTGTGTGTGTGTGTGTGTGTGGGAGGGGGTGGGGTGGGGGAATCTTCTGTTCATGTCAGGATCCGCTACCGAGGCTCAGAAAGCGGAGACCCAGTTTTGAGACGGAAC
>JAAQRG010329151.1:0-10534 GCA_011634625.1 Babylonia areolata | reverse complement strand
AACACGTACAGGATCGACCAGAAGTCCAGTGCACCGCCTTCACTTCCTGACTGTCCCCCACAGTTATTCTGCAACCTGTTGTTAGGTTAAGAAACAGGTGGTCTTGTCACATCATGACGTGAACGTAACGAAAGATGTGATCAGCTGTAGACCTTGCTTCCCATTTGCTAGGATTTTGCATGCTTTCTATAAAATAAAAAAATGTATTAAAAAATAAGAATTAAAAATAAATTTTAAAAAAAACTTCCCACACCGCTCCCTGCTTTGTTTCATCGGAAGGACTCAGAAAAAGGAATTGCGGTGTTGGGGGAGGGGGATGTGAAGAAAAAAGATGATCCATTGCACACTGCCAATGCTGCAAAATGAATAACATGCGTGCTCGTAGCTGTGTACGTGGCATTCAGGATGAACAAATGTGAAGGTCACCAGTGCTACTGAAATATGCACAAGAAGACAGTGGCAAAAAGAAAAATAAACGATAGTTTTAAGGACAAAGACAACAACAACAAGAAACAACAACATAATCCAGTAGAGACAGTCGAAGTCGGGTTGCTGTTGGATGTGTCAGAAAATTTTTAAAAAGGTAGTTGACGGACAAAGACAATGACTATATTAGTATAAAAAAAACACAAAAATGTCAGAAAAAAATTTTTTTTTAAGGTAATTGACGGACAAAGACAATAACAGTATTAGTAAAAAAAAATATAAAAAAATGTCAGAAAATTAAAAAAGGTAGTTGACGGACAAAGACAATGACTATATATATATTTTTTTTAAATGTCAGAAAATTTTTAAAAAGGTAGTTGACGGACAGAGACAATAACTATATTAGTAAAAACAAAATGTCAGAAAATTAAAAAGGTACTTGACGGACAAAGACAATAACTATATTAGTAAAATAAAATAAAAAAATAAATCAAGAGGACACGTTTTTCAGCAGGGCGCTGTTGCATGCTATGTGTCACAAGAATGGTGAGTTTAAAAAAAAAAAAAAAAAGCCTGTGAGAGGGAGGGAGAGGGAGGAAGTTGGGGGGGTTGTCGGGAGGAGAAAAAGGGTGGGGATGTTGGGGCGTGGGTGGGGGGTGGGGTGCTGGTGGTGGCATCAGGACCCGGTCAGCCACAGGGTTCTCCAGGGGCCAGATGCTGGCGGCAGATAGCTCTCCTCCCACATCCTCAGGGCCCCGGGGGAGGATTTGCAGGCTGTCTGCACGTGCTGTGATTGAACGCCGCCAGGCTAGCAGGAGTTCGGGTGGTGAGGCGGGGGGTGGTGGGGTTGGGTTGTGAGTGTTTGTTGTGTGTGTGTGTGTGTGCCTGTTGAGATATAAATATATATATAGAGAGAGAGAGGAGAGAGAGAGAGATTGTCTAACTGTGGCCTGTGGTTAAAACTTCCTCTGTTTCCCTCTGTCGTCAGCTTTTTTCCTCCTCATTTTTTTTTTATCATCTAAGCCTGGCAACGATTGAAGGGTGGAGTTTGAACGGTTTGGAGAGAAAATATGCAAAACTAGTCCTCAACATTTGCTTGGGCTTTGGGGGCGGGGGGGAAGAGAGGGTAAAAGGGGTTGCATATCCAGTGTAAAGAATTAAAACCAAAAAAACAAAAATCAAAACATGTTGTTTACACCCCCAGGCAACACGCAAAGGGTTATCTCATAGCTGAAACCACATTGGCAAGCAAGGAAAACAGTCAAAAAGGAAACCAAACAATGTAAAAAGTTTCAGGCTTCAGCATATGGGGGGGGAGAGAGAGATGGGGGAGGGAAGACATGGGACCGTGTCGTTTTTGCTGTTGGGTTTTCATGCTCCAGGGTAATGATAATGAGAGATATATTGCGCGACAGCAGTCGGTGCGGTTTACATGTTGACGTTCGGAGTCTTTGTTTTACTCTTTATGCCTTTGCACACACACACACACACACACACACACACACACACACACACACACACACACACACACACACACACGCACGCACGCACGCACGCACGCACGCATGTGCGTGTTTAATTTATGATGATTACATGCTGTGACTCATATCATTTTGCATCCTTGTGCGATCTGTGTGTGTGTGTCTGCCCTTTTTGTGTGCATTAGCTGTTTCACTGCTGTACTGTGTTGTATGATTACTTCAATGATAAGGACACAAAAGTGGTGACTGCACTTCAAATTCAGACCACGGTGATTTCTTTTCCACAAGGTTCAGCAGTAAATGGGTTAAACGCCAGCCCATGGTCTTGTGTTAGTCCATGCTGTTAACCCCAGGGCCGCCTTCTCCAGCACTGTTCATTGACCACCCGTTTCAAACTTATGCAACTCGAAACTAGGATCTCACAAAAAAAAAACCCTGGGGTCACGAAATCCGACGTTAACAGTAGAAGAGTGAAAAGGAAAGAGGGGTGTAAAGAAAGAGTGACCGAAGAAGCGCTGATGAAGAATGAGGCAGACAGACAGACGTAGTCTTTGAAAAAAAAGATGGGAGAAAAAATGGACACTTGTTGTAAATCTTCCAACACGCGACGGCGAAAGATGCCTGCAGACAACGACTGAGGGACCAGAGAATGAAAGACGGGAAGAAGATCGCGGACTTTGAGAGACAGAGACAGACTGGAGAAAGGGAACACAGGGAGTGAAGGAGACAGGGAGATGAGACAGACAGACAGACAATGGAAAGCAAAAGAGGAGAGGAGGAGGAGGAGGAGACAGCAGAAAGGGACAGCAGACAGCGCCACAACGAGCAGGGGAGTGAAACAGAAACGATGCTGTCAAACCTCAGGACCATCACCACACTCAGACACCCCGGTGAAGAGAGAGCGGTCAGACAGATGACGGAAACACACACGACTGACAAAACAGTGGAAGAAAAAAAAAGGGAAGATGGTAGAGAGAAGGGGGGGGGGGTGGAGACGGACGACAGATACCGTGAGGGAAAAGATGTAGAGATGGAGTGGTACAAGACAAAACGACCAGACAAAGAGCTGAGGAGACACAGGGGGTGGATAGGGTGGTGGTGGTGGTAGACGGAATGAGGTGGTGGTAACAGACATAAGAAAATGACCATATGGTACGAGTGGAAGAGAAAGGTGAATGGGGAAGAAAGAAACGGCCATTGAAGATGATGAGACCGGGGTGCGAGGGAAAGAAGAGACCGAGCATGAAGCGGAATGGCTGGAAGAAAAGGGAATGAACGAGCAGAGAAACTGAAGAGGGAGAGAGTACCAGGACCCACGATCCGAGCGTAATGATTAGGAGCACGTTCAATAAACCGAAACATTGTCAAACTCATCTGTAATTTACCGTACATATCATTGCTACTATACATTGCGCACGACCATCTACACCAGGAAGCTGAGGGTGTTTCACCATCATCGCTATCACCTCTCATTATCCCTGTAACGGTTTCAGAGATGGAAAAGAGGCAAAAACCATGTTTAACGTGATCTCTTGTACAGAGAAATCCCACTTTCCCCATAATGCTGCTGGTGCAAGCGATGTTGGTGCAGAAAATGTGGTTCTGATGCTTTCCCACCTCTTGCGAGGGCTTCATAGTATTGGAGGGGAAGTGGGGGGGGGGGGGGTCCTTTTACAAGTTTTACCTAAAAATGAAAGGAGACGTGCATGTCGGGACGAATAACACTTTTGTAGGGTGGTGATGGATTCTCCCTGTGTATCCACAGGAGAAAAGCTTTTAAGGATTTCAGGGGTGAGGTGAGGATGACCCACTAATGCTTGCCGGAATGAACGTGCCTGGTTGGGAATTGCTGGGGCTGGTAGATGTTTGTCAAAGGCTGGGGGAAAGAAGCAGGAAGTTAGATGTTCGAGAGAGTGAGAGTGGAGCATCTTCGTAATTGTTTTCTTGGGGGAGTGGTAGGGGGTGAATTTGAGGAAGCGCTGTATATATGCGTGAGAGTGGAGATGGAGGGATGGAGGGGGGGGCGGAGACGTGGTTGAGAACAGTTGTGAAAGGGGTGACATGAGATGGAGTAGGAGTGTTGTTTGGAAAAGAGTTTGTGGTGAGTGGATCCGTCTTGTGTCCATGCCTCTTCCGACGGTAATTTAGGTTCTTAATCCACTACTGGGTCCAGTGCACGCATTATCCATGCGAGCTCCCCTGTGTAAAAGCTAGTTTGTGGTTTTGTTGGTAGTAGTTTATTGTGTCAGCTTAAGCTCTGGACTATATCTGCTTCTGGTCTCGGGGCAGGGTTTTCAGCTCGTCTGTTGCAAGCAGAAGTTGGTCTCTAGACAACAACAGTCGACTTTCTTCCCAGGAGACCGTTGACATGCAGAAGTGCAAAAGCAAAGGTTTGTGTTGACTGAGGGTCACTGCTTTTGATCCAATCCCTGCAAAGTCCACAGAAAGGGAAGGAGGAGGATTTGGTGTGGTGACGTCTATGCCGGTTCTGAAAGTTTTCTGTCCGCGTCTCCATTCCTTTTCATTCTTCCGCAGTCAGTCAAGGAAGGAGGAGCGGGGGAGGGGGGGGGTATGTGCTATTGCGCAAAAGGACGTGTGTGTTGCGGACAAAATTGACTCCTGTGTCTTCATCAGTTGGTGAACTTGAGAACTTGTTTCCAACAGTGGCGAAGTGGGGATTATGAATGGAAATTCTACAGATGCTTCACGCAAGCCGTCCGTACTACAGCTGTCACCATGCCAGCCTCGTGAAATGGTGCTTATACACTGCAGCTTCAGACCGCACAATCTGCAGCAGAGAACTTTGACAGTTGTGGGTTCAGCCCTTCAGAGAGCACTGTGACAGACTTGGTTTCAGTCCTTCAGCAGTCTTCCCCACAACGGCTTATAGCCAGCATCATGCATTGCTTGTAACAGGATCAGCGCAGGGCACTTACGTCTCTTGGTTGTAGTTTTGCTCATCGTTTGTCAAGGACGTCTGTCGATCAGAGAAGAGTAGAGAAAATTCATACATAAGGGACGGAGCTACACATACACACACCACCTACCACACACACACACACACACACACACACACACGAATCCAAATAAATCTGGACGCGTTCCCATATCACTGGCCCGTCGTTTGTCTTCGTTCTGTCTAGGAACCTTTTTCTCCGATGTTCAGTGCCGAGATTTCACAAAAAACACTGAAAAAAATTTAGAATTTCTAATTGGAATGGGTAAAAATGATGTTAATTGTGCTAAGACATAGGTCAACTTTGGAAAGATAGAATCTGCTGTGAGAGTTTCATGTAAGAGGTGACTACTTCCTCCCAAAACCAAACCGAGGATAAGAAAGGTCCTTTTTTGCTATTTAAAGGTTGGTTAGTGCAAGTATATATATATATATATATATATATATATATATATATATATATATATATATATATATATATATATAAAGAACGAAATTACAAAATTCAGAACTTACGCAGTGATAATTGTATTAACCACTGAACTTCATATTTTCTACCAGTTTAAAAATGAAATTTCGTGTCTAACAATGACCGGCAAGATTTGGCCTCTGTGTGAGAACTTGACAGAAGCCAGGCCAAGCCAGCATTTCTTTCACTGCTAAACGTGCTAGGAGTAACGGCAGTAACCAGTTTGACGACTGCAAATTCACGATGGAGCGGGATCGATGCTCGTGGAGTATGCTAATCATACTCGCGCAGCCCACCCCTCCTCCCTCTCCCTCCTGGGTTTCCGCCACAAGTCCAGCAATGGTAGTTATGGAAATGAGGATGCAAATCCTTGGAGCACAGGGTTGGTACTACTAAGGGAGACAAGCGTTGTATCGATCGCAGTTTTGCACTGTGGAGGGAGGAAGGAAGGAAAAGCACAGTGATTAGTCGAACCTACTGCGCACGTACAACGTGCCCGGAGGTGAAACAAACCAGAATCAGCAGAGAAGGGGCCTGAGAGCTGCTCTTGAACCTCCCCCCCCCCCCCAACTCCATTATCATCCATTGACTCTTTAAGTGCTTGCTGGGACATCAGTTGCAGTTTTTGTGATGATTTTTTTTTCTTTTATAAAGCTAAATAAAAAGGAAGAGGAGAGAAAAAAGTGAATACACTTTGCCGGAGAAACGAGGATGATGCTTACAGATGTTCTTTCCCCTGATGTCATTTTTGTAAGCTGGACACACGTTTTGACATTTCAGGCAACTTTGTTTCCACAGCCAAGTGCTAGTGTGTGCCTGCATGATATCAGGCCGTGCCATCCAATGATTAGGTCTGTCTTTATTTTTCTCTTTTGATGGGATTGGTTGTTTTAATCATGCTCTCTCGCTCTCGCTCTCTCTCTGTATCTCTCTTTATGATGCGAGGGGGTTTTGTAAACGCCAACTGGCGCAGCTCGTTCAGATTTCTGAGAAGCGTGTGGGCTGTCAATCACTTGTCTACAGCAGCGTACTGCAGTCTCATCAGTCTCCTCAGCGACCGTATATGGGCATAGATGTACTGTGCGTTGAGTTACTACCGGTCATGGCCCCCGAGCACGTCGATCACGTGCAGCCGGTGTTATCGAAGGAGGTTTGCTCCCCTCCCTCCTCTGATTTAGCCCATAAGGTTAAATCTGTGGTTGGGTTATTTGTGCGGTGCATCCACTCACGCGCGTGCATGCACCACACTCACTCACTCATGTACACACACTCGCACACAGCCATGGAAGCATGTGAGCAAACACACGCAATTGCTTACCAGACTCGTTACGAGAAGAGTAGATCGGAACGCCGCTATTAAACGCATGTTCACACACACACACACACACACACACACACACACCATTGACACAATCGTTTTTATATCCTTTAAAGGTTTTCCCATTTTGAGGCGTCTCAAACGTCCATTTTCGTTTGTCATCCGGCAAGAGTCCTATCTCTTACATTACTTATATAGAAATTTACCTGAGGGGTAAAATGTCAGGAGACAGATATTCTACAACACCGAAGCCTGTCTTGGCATGCACTTGCTGTTCGACAAGGAAAATGTCCGCCTGTCATTGCCAGACTGCTAGCACGCCTGCCTGCCTGCCAAGAGCGTGTGCTGCGCAGTCAAGTTGCATAAGTTTGTTCTTCGAAACCACGCTTTGCGTTATTTGGTTTCGCTTAAACACATTTCTCGGGGAAAGTCTCGTTTCGCCGAACCTCTTGTGGACTCGGGGAGGTTTTCCTTCAAGTTGGTTTACTCGGCTTCTGGACGAGGGATTTACTTCGAGTTGATTTATCTCGTCCTGTTGCCCTGCTGCAAGTCTTATTTATAACATGTTAACGACACGTACGTGAATTGATTGGAATGATAACACAGTATTACTGGTTGCACCGTAACATCTACCATTACCACCCCAAACATTGAACCGTTTCCAACTATATGTTTACACACATACACACGCACGGACGCACGCACACACACACACACACACACACACACACACACACACACACACACACACACACACACACACACACACACACACACACACACACTCTCACACACACACACACACACACACTCACACACTCACACACACACACACACACACATACACACACACACACACACACATACATACACATACATACACATACATACACATACATACACATACACACACACACACACACACAGACACACACACACACACTCACTCACTCACTCGCAAACTCACTCGCAAACTCACTCACATAAAGATCATTTAGTCGGTCCTGTTTCCCTTGTGCGACATTCTCTCCACACACCGTTCTGTTTCTCTAATATTATTCACGTGTCTTTCTTCAGCAGTTCGTTCCTATTATGTGCATCAGGAAGAGAGAGAGGGGGGCAGAGAGAACACTCAAACACAACATAAAAATACCTAGGAAACGAGGGTTACTGCCATCTAAAGAAAACATTCAGCTGGGAAGGAAAAGGGCAAAGAGAAATGCTGTGGGGAAAACGAGGATGTTGGTTTTGTCAGGCAATTTACACAGCTCCACAAGGCAAAAATCGTGACGACAAAGTGCTGTTGTTACCTGGCTGAACGAGCAATGGTTAGTGGAGAGAAGGAGGGAGAATAAGACATTTGCACAAGATATACTTGGAGATTCGGACGGTAACTGAATCATGGCTCATGAACCTGAAACAGAAAGAAAATACATGAATGGTCATAAAAGGAAACCGGTCTACCCTTGAAAGTGAAGAAACCAATCAATATCGAGTCCACTTAAATCAACCAACAAAAACCAAAGAAAATGAAATGCATGGCATGATGTGGTAGAGGGAGGGTTCCCCTTTATACTAAAATGGGAGCCATCCTTTTCGCTCTTGTCATGGAGGCCCTTCATAAAAACTCTCCCCACCAGCTCCCATCGCGTCGCTTCCATCATGTCTGCTGAAGCAATCTGGCGCGCCATACCCTTGCTAGCGGTCCCCCATAAACTTCTGACCCGTCACCCACTTTCCCTGCAAGTGGTGCCGCCCTAAAACTGCCCCCCTCCCCCTTGCTGATCATCGCTGATAAGATGACTTGTCAGGAAAGGGGTATGAGAGAAAGGGGTCAGTGGAGAAAGGGGAGGAAGACAGAGAACGTGTGTCTGGAGGAGGGGAGGGGTGGAGAGAGAACATCACCAGAGACGTTTAAACGCGAGCACGCTTGTGTGCTAGAGGCGAGAGATAAAGTTTTCGTTGCAGTAACCATGAACAGCAGATCGAAATAGGAAGAAAAGGCGAAAATAGAAAACAGAATTTGCAAGGAATGTGATATGGGTACTGTTGGGGATGAATTTCATTTTGTTTTAGAGTGTCCCCAAAATACTGTAATTCGAAATAGATTGATACCACATAAATATAAATCACATATGTCAATGTTCGGTTTATGTAATTTATTCAGTGCTTGGAAGAAGACACAAGTAAATTCATAAAACTTGGAAAGGTTGTGTAACTTTTGTTACGTCTAAAACATACTTGTCAGTATGTTTAAGTTGGATTTGTTTTGTTGCAAATCTTCATTAGCGCGTGTGTGTGTGTTTGCGTGGGTGGGCGTTTTTGCGTGTTTCGGAGACATCGTTGGTCTGAAGTTGTGATTCAATGAGTGTGTATTGTTCTTGTATCCTCCACACCCCAAAAGGGCAAAATAATTAAATTTCTTTGAATCTTTGAAATCTTTGAGCGAGTGGCGACGGCCAGGAGTACAGTCATGCGCAACAAAACGAATTCGAGGATGCGAAGAGGATTTCACGCTTACCTCGCGGCAAAGTTGCTCTGAACGCTGCCTAGCTTTGACTCGCTGGAACCTAGACACTCTTTGCCGCGAGGTAGAAAAAACAAAACAAAAAAACGCACCTTCCTAACGTGTCTCGCGAGAACCTCGCTTAACTAGTGTGTATCAAATACTCCTCTGATGTGTCTTTGTGCTATTCCCGCCGCTCACGGCTATTACTAGTTTCGGAAGTGTTAATGGTTAAAAATTTCATGTCCAGTAGCCCCTCACGGCTATTATTCATGTTCAGGACTCGCCACAGGGAAACCGGGGCCCCAGTCCTCGCCTCCGCCATTCTCACCGTCCCCAACCGAAGTCGGGTACCCCTTCCTACCCGAGTAGAGTCTGGGAAAATCGGAAATAACTTCATTTCCAAGGGACACACAACACGAGGCCTTGAAACGGGGCCTCGAGCTCTGATCACTGCTGAACGCTGGATCAAAGAGGTCCAAAGCTTAACCCTGTCTGCCATGGCCACACCTCCACTCGCAAGTATAGCCAAAGTTAATGATTATTACTTGCAATTTCAAGGTTGGTTTCGATTAATATTTTTATGCCACGTTCTGGTGGTTTAAATAGTTTATTTATTTTATAGTCCTAAAAACTGCAACGCCCACTCATCTCGTCGTCAGATTGTGCTGTGCTTTCTCGCCATTACGCTCAGAAAGCTCCCTCCTTTTACACCTCAAACGCAAGGGTTTGGGGAAGGGGAGCGTAAAATGGTAGTTCTTCTGTGAACGTCATGTGCTGGGACTGTGACTGAATGAGCGCAGGCGTGGCTATAAAAGTGGGAATTTTAGGATGAACGGTTTGAGAGTCATGCCACTGAAAGGGCACAGAAGATGGGGTGGATACAAAACAGAGGAATGTGGGTATGGGGTGGGGAAGGTGACGGAGAGACAAATAACAATCATTCCAGGGGGCAAGCTTGACCGGGAGGTGTTGGGGGACACTCCCCAGGCTGTATTTTCACAGTCGGTCTCCGTCAAGCAGCACTGGTGAGTGACGAACCTGAGAGGGGGGGGGGAGGGAGGGAAGAGGGGGAGCAGCAGGGGTTGGAGGAAAGGAAGGTTGATGGCATCAGGGCCCAGTCAGCTACAGGGCTCTCCTGGGACAGATGCTGGAGGCAGTTAGCTAACCCCCCACTCTATTTAGGCCCCACGGGAGGATTTGCAGGCTGTCTGCGCGTGCTGTGATTGAATGCCAGCAGGCGTGCAGGGGTTGTGGGGAGGTGGTGTGGGGGCGGGGGTGGGGGTGAGGTGGACACACACACACACACACACACACACACACACAGATTGCGTAACAGGGATTTTTGTGACTAAGCATCGAGATTCCATGATTTGTC
>JAAQRG010329150.1:7500-10570 GCA_011634625.1 Babylonia areolata | reverse complement strand
CTGGGCGGATTTGACGGTCGGCGGATTTGTCTTCACGCAGGAATCTGGGAGGTTCCGTTTCATCTTCCGATCAATTCGTGTCTGGGCTCTCTGCAAGGAACTGGCAGCGTTTTTATTGCAGATTGATGGTCGTTTGGTCCCTCAGGGAATGGACTGGTATCTTATACATCTCCCTTCTAGGGGACATAGATGGGGATAGGCACTATTTGGTATCATTAAATTAGATAAGAAGAAGAAGAAGCAGAAGAAGGAGGAGAAGAAGAAGGAGGAGGAGGAGAAGAAGAAGGAGGAGGAGGAGAAAGAGGAGAAAGAAGAAGGAGGAGGAGGAGAAGAAGAAAAAAAGGAGGAGGAGGAGAAGAAGAAGGAGGAGGAGGAGAAGAAGAAGGAGGAGGAGGAGGAGGAGAAGAAGAAGAAGAAGAAGAAGAAGAAGAAGAAGAAGAAGAAGAAGAAGAAGAAGAAGAAGAAGAAAGAGGAGAAAGAAGAAGGAGGAGGAGGAGAAGAAGGAGGAGGAGGAGGAGGAGGAGTTTTCTTATCCCTCCGGATAAAACTTCAGTTGTTGGTTTTTTTTTCTCTTCTGAATAAGCCCATTTCGTTCCTATATCCATTTTTACTTTCGTGTCTTGGTTTCAGCTGGCTGAATATATCTTCTAATTACAATGTTGTTGATACTGACCTTGCGCACGAACAGACTGTCCGTCATCTGTTGTCATCCGGTCTGTCCTCTGTTCAATATTATCTGACCTGTCGCCTGTTTGTCATCGTCTGGTCTGTATTTCAGTTTTCAATTGTTCTCCTGTACCTTGTCTCTTCTGTTACCTATTTGTCTTTTTTATGGCCTCTCTCTCTCTCTCTCTCTCTCTCTCTCTCTCTCTCTCCCTCCCTCTCCCTCTTTCTTTTACACACACACATACACACATGCTTTATCCATGTGCGTCTGACTAGTCTCCTATATATATATTTTTTTTTTTTACAAAGATGTTTTCCTGTTTATCATCATGTACTGGAATGTCTCGTGCCCGTGGCCTGTCATCCGTTGGCATTATCACGGCGGGGTTTTTTTGCGGGTGTCGTACATATATGTCCTGTCTGTCTCTGCCTGTTGTTTGTCCGTGGGATTCATCGAGCAGGTTCCCGGCAACGACCTCCGTCTAGAGGAGAGAAAGTCAGCCACTGAGCGACGACACAGATTATGATATTGATGGACCATCGTCTGCCGCTGGGGAAGAGAGAGGGAGAGAGAGAGAGCTCTTCTGCGAAACGAGAGCAGGAAAATGACTGTCTGATGGGGTGACTAGGGGCTGTTTTGTGGGTGAGTGTGTGTGTGTGGGGGGCGGGGAGAGGGCGGCGTGTGGGGGGGGAAGAAAGGGGAGTCAGCAAAATGACTATGCATATACACGTGTCTGCATGTCATAGATAGATAGATAGATAGAGAGAGAGAGATAGATAGAGAGAGATAGATAGATAGATAGAGAGATAGATAGAGAGATAGATAGAGATAGATAGAGGGGTGATAGAAACTGTCCGAGAGAAAGAGAAAGATAAACGGACAGAGAGACATACAGACAGAGACAGAGAGAAACAGAGATGGCTACATGCGCATGCTTCGTGTTTTATACCTGTTCAGTCTCATGGATGGACAATTCTTGTTCACTGACCATTGTTGGTCATGGGGAAAACTGTGTGGACAGTCTGTCTCGCCCTGTCTCTTGTTTCAGTTCATGTCTTCTGACCGTCCCCAGTTTGTCCTTATCTGGCTCCTCTCGTGTTTGTCGTTGTCCGGATTACCTCCGGATCATCATGTTTGTCGTTGTCCGGATTACCTCCGGATCATCATGTTTGTCGTTGTCCGGATTACCTCCGGATCATCATGTTTGTCGTTGTCCGGATTACCTCCGGATCATCATGTTTGTCGTTGTGTGGATTACCTCCGGATCGTCATGTTTGTCGTTGTGTGGATTACCTCCGGATCGTCATGTTTGTCGTTGTCCGGATCACCTCCGGTTCATCGTGTTTGTCGTTGTCCGGATTACCTCCGGATCATCATGTTTGTCGTTGTCCGGATTACCTCCGGATCATCATGTTGTTGTCCGGATTACCTCCGGATCATCATGTTTGTCGTTGCCCGGATTACCTCCGGATAATCATGTTTGTCGTTGTCCGGAATACGTCCGGATCATCATGTTTGTCATTGCCCGGATTACCTCCGGATCATCATGTTTGTCGTTGTCCGGAATACGTTCGGATCATCATGTTTGTCGTTGTCCGGATTACCTCCGGATCATGTGTGGTAGGAAGGTGGTAGAGTGGTTAAGACGCTCATCTGCCAGTACAGTGTCCGTGAATGTCTGGGTTCGATTCCCGGTCTCGCCTTTTCGGCCTACCTTCGACTGGAAAATCAAACTGAGCGTCTTGTCATTCGGAAGAGACGATAAACAGACGTCCTGTGTGTGCAGCACGCACTTGGTGAACTGAAAAAGAACCCATGGTAACAAAAGAATTGTCCTCTGGGTAAAATTCTGTAGAAGATTATCTCCTGTAATGTGTATACCAATCCATGTGCACACACACACACACACTCAAGGAGTGGCTTAGCGCGTAAGGGTTGTGCTGCTGGCCAGTCATCTGCCTGGCAGATGTGGCGTAGCGTTTGTGGGTTTGTCCGAACGCACCGACGCCTCCTTGAGAAACTGAAACCGGAACTGGGATCATGCCAGGTTTGTCCTTGTCTGTTTCTGTGTTCGTTTTCTCCACGTGCTATCGGGCCTGTCTCCTGTTGTGTGTCCCCAAGATCCAGGCAGCGAAGCCTTGCCCTGGCGGGCTCTGAGGACAGAGAGGCAGTCAGTCAATGTACACTGTTTGTAATCAGGAGAGCGACGGTCGTTCGGCCCCCTGTGGGTGTTATTCTGTGGTCTGAGAACAGGAAAATGAATGTCTGATCGGAGCGAGGAGAGAAAGGGGCAAATATGAGAGAGAGACAGACAGACAGACGGACAGAGACAGAGAGAGAGGGGGGAGAGAAAGAGGGAGAGAGAGGGAGAGAGAGACACAGAGAGATAGAGCAGGAGGGGAG
>JAAQRG010329150.1:0-2500 GCA_011634625.1 Babylonia areolata | reverse complement strand
TATTATTATTGCTATACTTTTACATAATTATATTGTATGGAACAAAAGGTTACAAAGATGAGTTCACTTCACAGAGAACGTTTTCTCTAATACATACATAATAAGTCATTCGGATGAAACGATGAACCGAGGTACCGAGTGCACCATGCACTTAGCGCACGTAAAAGAACCCACGGCAACAAAAAAGGTTGTCCCTGGCAAACTTCTGTAGAAAAATTCACTTCGATTGGAAAACAAATAAGATTGCAGCCAGGAAAACGGAGTATGGCTGCTTACGTGGCGGGGTAAATAAACAAAACGGTCATACACGTAAAATGTTACATGTCTGTCCGAGTGTGTATGCGTGCGTGCATGAAATCTGATTGAATGACACAGGAAACGAATGATGAGCGCCCAGTGACAGCCGTCAGTCGGCTCTACTCAGGTAGGCAGCCTGTTGTGTAAAATGACCCTGTGTTTGTAAAGCGCTTAGGGCTTGGTCTCCGACCAAGGATAGGCGCTGTATAAGTATCCATATCAATCAATCAATCAACACAAATCTTTATTCAATCCTTGTGTAATGTGCTACAACACATTCCTCTCCTCTCTCTCTGTCTGCCTGTTTCTCCCTTCTCTTCCTGCTTTGTCTCAGTGTCTCCGTGTTTGTTTGAAAAATCAAAATCAAACAGACCTGTCTAGATGAAAAGGTTTCCAGAGTTATTGTTGGGCACGAAAGAAGCTTGTAGATACAGAAAGTTCTGGGTTTGTTTTTTTCTTTTCTTTCTCGAACACTTCTCCAATCGATTCAGATATACTATTTTTTTGTGGTCTAGAACTTGCGTCACTTGCTTTGATCCATAAACAAGGTTTAAAAGGATTTTTTTTTTCCAATAGATATTTCCTTTAATGCGTAGAAGATATCGTCATCCGCTGCTTTTCCAAAGAGGGGTCAGATGACGTTGAAGTGCCTTATAAATGTGCAAGATAAACTTAGCATCCCTAGATGACTTTATTTCCTTCTTCTTCTTCTTCTTCTTCTTCTTCTTCTTCTTCTTCTTCTTCTTCTTCTTCTTCTTCTTCTCCTTCTTCTTCTTCTTCTTCTCATTACTGGTACTCATTCTTCTTCTTCTTCTTCGACTGTGTTGAGGATGAAAACCATTTTTTGTTTTTATATGTTTGCCCATTATACTCAGAATTAAGAAACAGATTTTCTCCTCCTCCTCCTCCTCCTTCTCCTCCTCCTCCTCCTCCTCCTCCTCCTTATTCTTCTTCTTCTTCTTCTTCTTCTCCTCCTCCTTCTCCTTCTCCTTCTTTTTCTTCTCTTTCTTCTTCTCTTCCATCATTTCCTCCTTTCTTCATGGTGTATTTCCTTTCCTTTCTATTTTTTCCCTTTTCTTCTTATCTGGCTTCTTCCATTTTATCCGCTCCCTGATTGTTGTTTTTTCTTTTGTTTTATTTTCAGATTCCACCCGATTTCTTTCATTTCTCTTTGTTCGTCTGTTTTTCCCTTCACCTTCTTCTTCTTCTTCTTCTTCGTTCGTGGGCTGCAACTCCCACGTTCACTCGTATGTACACGAGTGGGCTTTTACGCGTATGACCGTTTTTGCCCCGCCAGGTAGGCAGCCATACTCCGCTTTCGGGGTTGTGCATGCTGAGTATGTTTTTGTTTCCATAACCCACCGAACGCTGACACGGATTACATGATCTTTAACGTGCGTATTTGATCTTCTGCTTGGCGTATACACACGAAGGGGGGTTCAGGCACTAGCAGGTCTGCACATGTGTTGACCTGGGAGATCGGAAAAATCTCCACCCTTTACCCACCATGCGCCATCACCGAGGATCGAACCCGGGACCCTCAGATTGAAAGTCCAACCACTCAGCTATTGCGCCCGACGAAATTCTTCTACGTTTTTCCTGTGCTTTTTTTTAAGAAGAAGAGAAAATAGAACGAGATCAGTCTAGAAGTGGAAGTTAAACAGAGTTTGTGTGTAGAGAAAGGGGACTGTAGACACGTTCAGTCCAATGGCTGTTTCTTTGAAATGAACGAGCCCACAATCGATCCAGACCAGTCTTTGGTTTTGAAGACTGCGGTCTAGAAGTTGCCTTTGGTTTGCTTCTAACTCTTCCAACAACTCACACCCTTTTTTTTCCTGCTCCACCAATATCCTGTTGTTGTGATTCATCGGTGCACACGTGGGGCCCGGATTGATGGGTTTTGGGGGGCTCGGGGGGGTGGGGGTGGGGAATTGTACCTCGAATCAGAATCTGGAACTTTCCTTTTGATCTTTCGATCAGTTTCTGTCCGCGTCCTCCACCTGACAGGGGAGGTGTTTTATTGCAGCCACAGCAGGCGATGGTCGTTTTGTCCTTCAGGGGAAAGTAATGCTGTACGTCTTCCCTTGTGGGAACCTAGACAGGGTTGAACGCTCTCTCTCTCTCTCTCTCTCTCTCTCTCTCTCTCTCTCTCTCTCTCTGTGTGTGTGTGTGTCTGTGTGTCTGTGTGTCCGTGTTGTGTGTG
>JAAQRG010329148.1:2500-10539 GCA_011634625.1 Babylonia areolata | reverse complement strand
ACCACCACCACCACCACCTCCCACCACCACCACCACCATCAGCAGTCAGCCACCAACGCCTCCAGTGACAGCGACACTGATCAAATCAACCCGAGAGATGTCCAACAAAAACTAGAGAAGTCAGAGTGATGGAGTCAATTGACTGCACAGGGCGATCACTGTCACGGCTTCCACTGCAACACTGCTACCTCCCCCACCGCTCGCCTCACTCACCCACCCCTCTCGTCTCCCTCCTTCAGCCCATCTGTCCTAACTGTTCTCCCTATGATTCGCTTTTCTCCAGACTGGCAAGTGCGTATTGACCAGCTGGACACACCACGTCACATCAAATGGACCGACGTTGGTAGTTTTTTTTGACTCACTTGTGTAAACAAAATGAGTCTATGTTTTAACCCGGTATTCGGTTGTGTGTGTGTGTGTGTGTGTGTGTGTGTGTGTGAGTGTGTGGTAAACTTTAACATTGCCATTTTCTCTGCAAATACTTAGTCAGTTGACACCAAATTTGGCATAAAAATAGGAAAAATTCAGTTCTTTCCAGTCATCTTGTTTAAAACAATACTGTACCTCTGGGATGGGCACAATTTTTTTTTTGAAGAAGCCCAATTATATGCAAACTGAATTTACTGTTATATATATTTTTTTTATTCTCTAAACTTGGCACTTTGCTCTGATAATCGACACAACAACAAGAGCAGTCATTTTTATCATTTTTTGTTTAAACAGGAACTTCTTTTGCTAAGCATAGAAGTTGTATTTATTTTGCATGTCTTTGGTGCAGATAGTAAAAAAGGGAAATTAATCTGTAATTAATGCTAGGGGGGTTAATTTGCTTTAAACTGATCTTTCCCATCTTAAACATTACATTTTGAAATTATACTCAATACATAAAAAAAACTTGTGTGTTTTACTCTCAGTGTACAGGGCTTTCACTATGTTCATTTGCCCAAGTGGTTTTTTTCGGAAAATACTAAAATCAAGTTTTACCAGTGGATTTTATAGATCTATTGGCTGAGCCCTGAAGGTCATGGGCAAAAATCAATTGCGTACACATATTTATACATTTATTCAAAGCGCGTGCTCATATTCCTCGCGAACGAAAGACGCCATTTTGTTCAAGTTCAAGTTGTTGACCTGCTGGTTCAATCCTATATTCAATCAACAATACACGATAACATGTGATGGAAAACTGGAGGAGACCATTAAATATTTATTCTGAGAAAGATTTGTGAACGCCTCATCATTTACTGGATTATGCCCCAAACTGCCATAAAAATATCAACAAAATCAGTCGGGATTCACAGTTTAAAATAATAAACCATGAGAGTTAATACCATTGATGAAACGTAAAAATTTTCCAGTCTTGACTTTTTTTCTTTTGGCAAAGAAAGCCAAAACCTATGAGTAGTGGAAGAGACCAACAAAAAAAGAAAAGAAAAGAAAGGAAAAAAAAGACAAGTGATGGGGAAAGGGGAGGAGAACAAGACCCAGAGACAGTGTGACCAGAAAGTTCAGTTCAGTTCAGTCACTCAAGGAGGCGTCACAGCGTTGGAACAAATCCATATACGCTACACCACATCTGCTGAGCAGAAGCCTGACCAGCAGCGTAACCCAACGCGCTAAGTCAGGCCTTGAGAAAGGAAAAAAAGAAGATACAAACACTTCTACATTTTCCTTTGCATCACCTTCACAATCCAACAACACACCACAAATTTACATACTTCACTGGTACAACTTACTTATTCCCTGCATACGAAAACAGTGCTGGTGCTTGGCATATCAATGCATAGACAATCACCACAATCCATTATCGGCCTTGGACCAGTGTTGAACAGCGAGACTTTCCTTCAACTTGAGTGTCAACCCACTCGTACACAGGGCATTATGGTACACAGCTTAGAATTGGGGCTCAGATATATAGACACCCGTTTTATGTCGAGTACCATTACTATGCATCACACACACACACACACACACACACACACACACACACACACACACACGGGGTTCATAAAACCGCCAGACAGTAAACGTCATTGAGTTCTTGCAATCGAAATGATCTTGTCACACAATTCACCATACACACACACTTCTACACACTTCTCTGCATCACTTTCACACTTTGAACAACATGCCACTAAATTTCATCGATACAACAGAATTTTTTCCCTGCATACAAAAACAGTGCCGGTGCTTGGCATACCAATGCCCCAGACTATCACTACAAGCCATTGTCAGCCGTGGACCAGTGTTGAACAGCGAGACCTTCCTTCAACCTGAGTGTCAACCCTTTGGTACCCAAGACCATAAAGAACAGAGCTAAGAATGATGGCTCAGATAAACAGACACCCGTTTTATGTCGAGTACCATTACTATGCATCACACACACACACACACACACACACACACACACACACACACACATGGGGTTCATAAAACCACCAGGCAGTGAACGTCATTCAAGTTCTTGCAATCAAATGATCTTGTGGCCTGGTACGGGGGAGAACGCTACAGATTTCCTGGAGGTAACAATACACAGTGGAACAAAAGGGTCTGACCTTGGCTAGTCCTCTGATGTGCCAGGTCCCGTGCTGTTGGGGCCTTGATCCACTTTACGTGTGCAATCCGACCTTTACTTCTCTCTTTTGTGTTTGTCTTTTCCTTTTCTTCTCACGCCTCCCATTGTTCTCACCTTTCTTACCCCTCTGTTCCAGCTGTGTCTTATCCAGCATGAGTGAGCGTGTAAGTTGTTAGCTTTAGAATAATTTACCCTGTCATTTCAGAATTTTTGTTTTTACATTATTTCATTAACAGAGTTCCCATGTGCATGAAAAAGAACCACGGCATCAATAGATCTGTCACAGTCAAAATTATGCATGAAAATATACATACATACACACGAAAAACAAACAAACAATGCAACAAAAAAGGATACTGCATAATGAAGATGCACTCTTACTGGAGAGAATATACTGAATTTAACATGTAAAAAATACATTGTGACAACAAAAATACAGCACAATACCACAATACCAAGTAACACAAAACACACGTACAACACTACACTCACACACACACACACACACACAAGCATGCACCTGCACACACACACACACACACACACACACACACACACAAATACACATGCAAGCATGCACCCATACACATACGGAAGCATGCACACACACATGTGCAATTAAGCACACACACACAAACACACACACACACACACACACACACATACACACACACACACACACACAATTCACACACACGCACACACTTCTACACACTTCTCTACATAATTTTCACACTTTGAACAACATGCCACTCATTTACATACTTCATCAATACAACAGACTTTTTTTCCCCTGCATACAAAAACAGTGCCGGTGCTTGGCATACCAATGCCCCAGACTATCACTACAAGCTATTGTCAGCCATGGACCAGTGTTGAACAGCGAGACCTTCCTTCAACTTGAGTGTCGACCCTTTAGTACCCAAGGCCATAAAGAACAGAGCTTAGAATGATGGCTCAGATAAACAGACACCAGTTTCATGTAGAGTACCATTACTATGCATCACACACACACACACACACTCTCTCTCTCTCTCTCTCTCTCTCTCTCTCTCTCACACACTCACATGGGGTTCATAAAACCACCAGGCAGTGAACGTCATTCAAGTTCTTGCAATCAAATGATCTTGTGGCCTGGTACGGGGGAGAACGCTACAGATTTCCTGGAGGTAACAATACACAGTGGAACAAAAGGGTCTGGCCTTGGCGAGTCCTCTGATGTGCCAGGTCCCGTGCTGTTGGGGCCTTGATCCACTTTACGTGTGCAATCCGACCTTTTCTTCTCTCTTTTGTGTTTGTCTTTTCCTTTTCTTCTCATGCCTCCCATTGTTCTCACCTTTCTTACCCCTCTGTTCCAGCTGTGTCTTATCCAGCATGAGTGTCTTTTGTGTTTTCCTCTTTTCCTTCTCTTCTCACACCTTTGTTCCTGTTGTTGTTCTCCCCCCAAGCCCTTTACACCATGATTCCACTGCTGGATTCAACTATCATGGATTAGAATAGTCCCAGCCCCTCCTTTTCAGAATGCTTTAGTCAGCTGAGTTTTTTGTGATTTTTTTCCTTTTCTTTTTTTTCCTTGTCATCATTTTAAAAAAAACTCTCTTCCATTATTTTGGCCAGAGACAAACAAGTGGGAGAGTTTCTCTGTGAAATTTATGAACGCAAAAGGGTTAAAGGAGGTTCCATCTCCCAGAGCAAGTGCATGGAAAAAAACCATGACAATAAGGTCATCATGTACGAAACTCTGCCTTGAACGGTAAAGATGTACACACGGAAACAAGATTTGGAGAACAAAAAGAAATCAAAAACAAAACAAAAAGACTGAGGTCCCGATGCACACTGAGGAGATGCACTCATACCGAAGAAAACATTACTGAGTTTCACACGCTACAAATACATTGTGACAAATCAATAATGCCCAACAGTCATACAGCACAATACATGGCAACACAACTCACATGCACACTACACGCACACGCACGCACACATGCACGCACACGCAAACACACACACACACTCTCTCTCTCATACACACACGCGCTCTCACACACGCACACAGATAAGTAAACAACCTCATCACAGTACACACACAAAAAAGGTTTCCATAGTAGGAGTGAAAGTAGGACAGCAAAACCAAACAGCACCACCACCACCACCACCACCACCATATCGGCACCACCACCACCACCACCACATCGGCACCTCCACCACCACCACATCGGCACCACCACCACCATCCACTTCAGCACTCTAGCGCCACACAACCAAAACTTCAACGGCACCACCACCATCACCACCACCACTACCACCATCACCTCTCACGCGCCACAAGCACAACTTTATCTACAACATCACCACCCACCACCACCACCTTTTACCACTACCACTACCACCGGGCTGGGAGACAGCAGTACTGATCCAATCAATGTGAGAGCCGTCCAACAGAAAACAGAGAAGTCACACAGATAACATGACTTCACTCTAGAGACCGGTGATCTGACCAGAACTACCCCCACCAGCCCCCTCCCCCACACTCACACCCTCTATCCCTTTCCATCCACAGCCCCCTTTACCCATTCCCCCTTGTCAATACAGATAGCGTGGCAGCTCTTTAAAACAAATTCTTCTGACCGGGTTTCCATTAGACCAATGGAATTTCTATGTCGATAGCCCCAAAGCTGAACATGAAGATTGTGTTTTCACATGCAGACTTTACATATCACCAAAAAATAATTATCTCATCTGATAAAAAAACAAAAAAACATTTCATTTCAACATACACTAGAATTAAGACGAATGAAGCATTTGAAAGTAAGAGAGAGTAACCTTATCGAAGTGAACTAAACTCTATAACTTAGTTTTGTTGATCTCTTGTATATGAATGTGTACTGTGTGTGCGTGTGTTTATGCAAGTTTGTGCCAGCCTATGTGTGCGTATGTGTTAAGGTGGCTGTTAGATACGCATGTATGTTAAAATGTATATATGCAGAGTGTGTGTGTGTGTGTGTGTGTGTGTGTGTGTGTGTAGTCACATTTTGGTGAGTGTATGTAACATAGATGTAATGTTTTATGTTAACAAAAGCGTTTTTGTAAAGCACCTAGAGCAGATTTCTGGATAGTGTGCTATATAAGTATCCATTATTATTATTATTATTATCATTATCATCATCATCATTATTATTATTATTATTATTATTATTATTATCTGTTTCTCGAAGTGCTTGGATTCACTGTCTTGTCAGTTACTGGCAGTATTATATAAGCCACTTTCACATCTATTCTAGTATTTTCGTTGGAGATATTGGACTAATCTTCCTTATCTGTGATATGAATGCTAATTTTCCCAGCCATTACATGATGGCTTTGTTTTTTTGGGTTTTTTTTAGTGGATGTTTAAGGTGTTATGAGTTTTTCATGTCGATATTTCTAGCACTAAAAAAAGTATAATACATGCTTAAAAAAAAAAAAAAAAAAAAAAAAGCCGTGTAAACGAAAGTGAAGTATTGACTGCAGTTCTTTGGAGCAAACTTGTCACCGAGCGGGACAACTCTTATCCCAGCATGCCTTGTTTTGCAGGTGAGAACCCCTGCTGGAGACAACGCCTTACTTTTGTGTGACAGTCACCTTTTTCTTTCAAATCGAATCATTAAAATTTCTTACATCGATAAAAAAAACTAGTCTCGAAGTTCTTGATTGTTGGAATCTTTTCACAAAAGTCTTATGTTCAGTCATCGCAGCCGCTTTTTTTTAAAAAAATTTAATTTCATCCTCATTTTTGCGTGGATGCGGAAATGGGAAGGACGGACACGGAAGGACAGTGGTGGTGGTAATATGGAAGTGATCGTATTCGTTTGAAGCGTTTCTCCCATTGAATTTGTCTCCTTTTCGTTTGGTTTATTTCCCTGATGGATTGGGCTTTTTTCCTTTAATAATTATATTCTCTGAACGAATTAATCTTTTGTTGTTGTTGGTTATTTTTGTTGTTGTTGTTGTTGCTGTTGTTTTGTTTGACATATATCCCTAGCTAGAATGTTCACTTTGAACTTGATAATGATCCCTGGTTCAATGAATCAAGTCATCAACAATATAAAACCTAGATGGAACTTATTATTTTTCGTGCGATATGTTCCCAGAACGATGGCCGCGACACCGCGGTGGTTAGTGTGCCACATTAACACAAAGCGGGTCTGTGGTTCAAACCCGGAACCCCCTGAAGGGTAGGGGGTAGACATTATTTTGTTTTCATTCAGATTTCCCACTTCACAGTCTGACAGATAAGCAAACTACCAAAAAATAAACAAAAAAGTACACACGTTAAAGATCCCACCATCCACAGCAACAACATAAAAACACACGGTACAAACACACACCACCAACTCAGAAAACGGGGCGGGTGATACGGTGATGGAATACATGGGCTGACAAAAGCATGTGAAAGCCCGCTGGAAGCGTCAAGAGCAGGTGGCAGCTGCAGCCCCAGACAATTTCCGTACACTGTCGGAGAGGGGCTAATTCCTCGCTTTACGACCCGGTCCTCAGGCCAGGTCCTTTAGAAAGGTCTGTACACACCACGTCAGTTCGTTGACATCCTACACGGGGAACGTCTGCTGGAGAGGAAGAGTCAATGTTCAGTGTGTTTGTCTCGGCTACCTCCGGCTCATCAGTTTGGAGGAATAATGTGATTTGGGGGGAGAGAGAGAGGGGAAGGGGGGAGCGTGAGGATGTGTGTGTGTGTGTGTGTGTGTGTGTGTGTGTGTGTGTGTGTGTGTGTGTGTGTGTGTGTGTGTGTAAGAGAGAAAGAAAAGGATAGAAAGAGAAACAGAGAGACAGAGAGAGAAACAGAGAGAGAGAGCGTAGAAAAAAAACATTCATAACTCTGAAGTCGATTTAATTTAATACACGGCTCCTGTCTGGTCTGATAAAGATAAATGAATAGATGAATAACAAAAAGTATATAAAAAAAAACACGACGAAAGTGACAAAGTGACGACAACAAACAAAACTAACGGAAAGAACTTTTTGCCTCAAACAATAATAGTAAAATACATTATTCCTTCTTTGTGATTTAAACCCCGATCCCTCCCCCCCACCCCCGCCCCCCCTCCCTTTTTTTCCCAATGCATTACGAGCAAACTCTGGGAACACTCCAAACTATGAAATTCTCCTCTATCTTAATGCGACGGGCAAACGAGCAGTAAAATGTGTTCTTCATCAACATGTGCACAGGACGGACAAGATATCATATTTCGTAATGCCAAGTTTTGCAAACGCGCTGTGGTGACGATTGGTAAGTGACACACAGTCACAGTGAGACAGAGAAAGACAGACGGGCAGAAAACAAATCACACACACACACACACACACACACACACACACACACACACACACACACACACACACACACAGAAACTTTTGAAACTTGAAAGAGAGACAGAGAGAGAGAAGGAGAGACAGAGAGAGACAGAGA
>JAAQRG010329146.1:0-10533 GCA_011634625.1 Babylonia areolata | reverse complement strand
GCCATTCCCCCCCCCCCCCCCCCGACATCCATCAAAATGCACAACCATCCATGCTCCTGGTTTTCAGACTGACGGTCACACAGGACCCCTATCAGGTATGGAATGCACGTGATGGCTGTGCACAGTGTAAGCGACTGCCACTGGTGGTGGTGTCCTTTGTGGACCTGTCAACAGCTGCATGCGTTCTGTGCGTGTCTGGTGAAGTGCACTGTCAGTCCATGGCAAAGAACAAAAAACGCAAATAAACAAACAAACAAACAAACAAAAACGGCGAATAGATTCAAGTTATTGCCAGCATGTTCGGGCGTGTATACACTCAAACACACACACACACACACACACACACACACACACACACACACACACACACACACACACACGTGACACACACACGATTAAAACACTACTCTACCCAAGGATACATGCGCGCACGTGAACACACATGTATGCACACACGATGTATGCATGCATTCACCCACACATTGCACACACGCGAGGATACACCCACAAATATACATACTGGACATTACCAAATGCAAACATACACACTGCATGCGCGCTCACGCACTTATACACATGCACTGACACATATTTGAGTGATATTGTGACCTGATGATTTTCTGATGGAAAGCTACTACCTAACCGCTCTTTTAACACATGTATAAAAATTACGTTTGTACGTCGAATCAGTGGATGACATTTGCTGTGGATGCGTGCGTGTGTGCGCATGTGTGTGTGTGTGTGTGTGTGTGTGTGTGTGTGTGAGCGCGCGCGCGCGCGCGTGCGTGTGTGTGTGTGTGAGAGAGAGAGAGAGAGAGATGGTTTATTCATTCATAGGCCACTGCCCCTCATGAGAGGGTGTCATAAAAATGAACGTTTGAGAAAAAAATTACCACAGACAAAACATATTTTATACCATGATATACACTCAACTAGGCATTTTACAATTCACATTAAACAACATGCACTCAGTCAAGTCATACATGTCGCATTACTGTGGAGAACAGTTGTTAACCACTCTAAAACGTTCACACAGAGAGACTGATGATTGTCAAAAGCATTTACAACCATATTGATAAGGGGGATTACAAAAAACTAATTAAACAAATACCACGAACCACTCACCGCAACAACTGTGTGCAAGAAAAGGATGTGGAAAAAGAACAAGAGCAAACAATATGTGGACCATCCGTGGTCATAATTCATTTCCTTATATAATAATTAGTGAATCCGTTTATTAATTAGCATTAGGGGGTCATCAGAATATAATTACATACCTTTTACTTGATTCTTTATACTGTCTGCCCATTTTCTAGTGCTTTCTGCCTACAGTTAAGTGCTACGGTAAGAAATTTGGACATTGCTGTTACCATCACTTCGTTCTCGTTTTTTAGCACGTGTTGCATGCGGGTCAAGTCATCAACGGGACTTAATTATATGTTATGGATATCTGTTTCGGATGTGTGCATATGCAAGATAGTGGAATAAAACGTGAATTTCGTCTTCTTTTTCAAAGCCGCACATTGGGCAATTGCTGTTTGCCTCAGCCTCAGTAAGACACCATACCTTATGGCTCCTCAGTCCGCACGCTCAAAGTCGGAATCGTGTAAGGGTATCTCGGAATTTCTTGGTGGTAATAAATGACAAATATTTTTCTGCGCCAAATGTATCTTTAAACTAGTAGTTCCAGCTGTACTTTTCACTGTGTTCTATTTCTGAATGCCAGTTTTGTTTGTAACAAGAAATAAATCTATCTTTGAAAACTGCTATGAAGTTATTTTCATACCCAACACCTTGGCGTAACCATACAATACCAAAACCATTTTCATTCAGAATTTTCTGTATTTTGGATACCCAGTTATTTTTTCCTAGTTCATTTTGTAAATGGAGCATTTCATGTTTGTCTGCTAATTCCAGTTAAAGGCAGTTTTATTAGTCTGAACCAATATTTAACACATTTCACTGCAGTTCTGATAAATAAAT
The DNA here is from genome assembly GCA_011634625.1 of Babylonia areolata. Lineage (NCBI taxonomy): Eukaryota > Metazoa > Mollusca > Gastropoda > Neogastropoda > Buccinidae > Babylonia > Babylonia areolata. Next base: position 8,550 of record JAAQRG010329146.1, on the reverse strand, counting down.
AAAAAGAGGATACCTGCCTGTCTCCCCATACAACAACTTATTTGATGAGTGCATAGGCATGTTTAGAAACCGTTAATTTGAAAATGTATGCACCTTTTTAATCTGGCTAATAGGTCCAGATTCTAAACCACAAACTTCAGAGGCATACGTAAGTACGGGTTTGACACAGAGAGAGAGAGAGAGAGAGCAGCGGCACGTGTCATTTACTTTGACAGAGTGGGGCCGTTTTTCACATACATCCCAGTTGATTTTCCCGACAACCTGTCAAGCACAGAACGCCACCGTCTGGCTAAACACACTCCATCATTCGGGCGGAAAACAAAACAAAACAAAACAAAACCGCTTTATCTTCGTCCTCTGACGAGACATCCTTCTCTGTCCCAATTCAAATGGCAGCTCTCTCCACGCATCAGGATGCTGCTGAAAGTAGGACCGAAGGATATATATTATATGGGATGGTGTATAAGCCTGTTCCACAAGGATGTTCAGTCACTCATCCGTGTGTGATAGCCTTCGGCCGATCTAGGGGAGGAGTGGTTTAATGTGTTCCACTTTGCCACTTTCAATCAGGCTGGAAAGGGATCACAGATGGAAAGCAACTTTTCTAGGCGTTAGCCATGTCAAAACATGTGGCAGTTGGTAGTTACGTCAGTTGGTGCTTTGATGATTATTGTGGCGGCCAAGAAAATGCACAGAACTAAACAATAATTTAGCAAACGTGAAACTGTTGTGGATTTGTTTTCTGATACGCGCGCGCGCGTGTGCGTGCGTGCGTGCGTGTGTGTGTGTGTGTGTGTGTGTGTGTGTGTGTGTGTGTGTGTGTGTGTGTGTGTGTGTGTGTGTTGTGAGACAGACAGACAGACAGATTGAATAACAATTACAATTTTATGGAATAAATAAAATGTTCGTTTCAAGTATGGGGTGGGAACAAACCAATCGACTTTATATGAATCAAATAATTTCTCACTGGGATTCATTATAATGTATACTGATGACAGACATGAGCTGAGAGAAATGGGGGACAGAAACAGGGAGAGAGACAGAGGCACAGCGAGAGAGGGAGAGAGAGAAAGAAAGAGGAGAGAGGAAGAGAAAGAGAGAAGGGGGCGAGGGGGGGGGGAGGTCGGTGACTTCCTAAATCGCCCAACATTTATTTCAATGTAATACTCTGTCAGCATTCCGCGTGAAAATGAAGCACGTTTAGACTTCAGACGACTGGCGACAGATTGTGTGCGTACGGTTGGGCAGTGAGCGCGCGAGCGCGCGCACACACACACACACACACACACACAGTAATACTGATCGGCAAAGTCCTGTCACGCCCTCTCCCCCGCCCCACTCCCACTTTCGGCTTTGTGACTGCCACGGTCAGCTGGACTGCCACAGATGGCAATCTATCACTGAGTACTGGACCTACTGATGGTGAGGGTCCAGCCACATAAAAAATGGCCTTAGGGTAAGGAATGATTTATTTGCTGCCCGAGCCTCCCCCCTCTCTCTCTGCACTCACACACACACACACACACACACACACACACACATATATATATATACATACATACATACATACACACGCACACACACAATAGGAGTGAAAGGATAATTAAACTTGAAACTTGTGTGTCTGTCTGTCTGCCAGTGTGTGTGTGTGTGTGTGTGTGTGTGTGTGTTTGAGCAGATGCATGAATCTATTATGTGTGCGATGACTGACACACGCTACTGCAGATGGAAGAGAAACCACAGAGAGAGACATGCAGACAGACGCAAACACTGAGAAGCAGAGAGGTGCAAACACGAACACTGGCACTAGAAAGAAAGAAAATCGAACCTGGATCCATTAAATCACACACAATCATTCCAGAGTAAATTTATCGTCGGCGGTCCACGTGGAAACAGCACGTGTTAACGTCCAACAATAGGCCGCGGTACGATTAGCAGTCCGCAATATTCAACACTTCTTCAGTGTTCGTGGCCGGGCTGCAGTTCCCACGTTCACTCGTATCGTATCCACTGACGAGTGGGCTTTTACGAGCACGATCGTTTTTACCCAAGGACGTATGCAGTCCGTGGTTTTACCCCGACGTTTATGTACCCACACTCCGTTTTCGGGGTTGAATGACTGGTCACCGATCGGTAAGTCCAGCCACGGGCACAGGCAGTGTAACTGTCTCGGTAACTGCTTCGGAGTGACGGCAGTCTGTCACTGATTGCTAGACCTATTGACTGTGTGTGTCAAGGCGTAACAGAAAACGTTTGTTTTTGGTTGTTTCTTTCTTTTCTTTTTTCTGTAACTGTAAAGTTAGAGCGGTCCTCTCCCTCTCCCCTTCTGTGTGTAGACCCTCCTGTGTATATATGTGTACGTCAGTGTGTGTGTGTGTGTGTGTGTGTGTGTGTGTGTGTGTGTGTGTGTGTGTGTGTGTGTGCATCAAATTATATATGCGTTTTTGTGTGAGTCAACCCTGTCTCTTTTTCTATAATTCTACTCACCATTTTTGTGATTATGTCGAAATCAGTTTTCTCTTTCTCTTGAGGACTGAATGCAAAGGAGCATGTCATACTATATGAAATAAATTCGTTGTCGTTATATTGATCACCTCTTTGTATTTTCCTTTCCTTTCTTTTAACGTCTTTTCACATAAATGCGTTTTGGACTGATCTTAGATTCCATATGTGTGTGTGTGTGTGTGTGTGTGTGTGTGTGTGTGTGTGTGTGTCTGTCTGTCTGTCTGTCTGTGTGTCAGTGTCTGCGTCTGTGTGGTGTGTCTGTGTGTGTCTGTGTCTGTGTCTGCGTGTGTCTAAGCGTGTCTGTGTGTGTGTCGGTGCGCGCACATATATATTCATATATGTATATCTAGATATAGATATATGTATGATTATATATATATACATATATAAATAACTATATATATATATATATATTTATTTATTTATTTATAAACACACACACACACACACACACACACGTGTGTGTGTGTGTGTGTGTGTGTGTGTGTGTGTGTGTGTGTGTGTGTGTGTGTTTATTTGCATGAGATCGTACTAGTACGCATGCGTGCATAGCCGTGCACGTGATGCACTTTGCGTGCGATGGCACGTGTGTACCTACACTTGCATATGTAAGAGAAACCAGAGAGAGAGTCCTACACCTACAATAAACAGTCCACATAAAATTCAGTATCAGGGTATCGGCAATCCGCGTGGAAAGCTACCAGTGTAAACGTTCATGGTGGACAACGGTCGGCAGCCAGTACTTTTTTCGGACAGTTGTGCTGCTGACCAGCAAAGACAGCTGACCACAGGTTTCTGATCGGCTGGCAGTCCAGTCGTCACGGGCTCCGGGCAGTGTGGTTGTCAAGGCAAGGTGAACGGCAATAATTCAGTATATATCATAACTGTCTGTTGGACCTGTTGACCGCACGTGTCCAGCCAAACAGAAAACAATGGACTTCGGGGACAGATATATAGAATTATATGAGCGTCCCCCCAGACCCCCCCCCCCACCACCACCTCTCTCTCTCTCTCTCTCTCTCTCTCCTAACCTTTTCTCGGCCCTGTATGTGCATGTTAAGTTGTGTGTGGGCGAGTGTATGCGTGCGTTCAGTCTATGACGATACACACCTGCTGACGAAATAGAAACAAGAGAGACAGACAGACAGAGTATTGCAAAAACATGTCTGAAATCTCTCTCCTACCCGTTCATGCATTGGCCCTCTTTCTGCCCGGTTTGTATGTCTTTCCTCTGTCTGTCTTTCTATCTGTCTGTCTCTGTCCCTCCTCGTCCCCTTCTCTGTCTCTGTGACATCATGTGTGTGTGCGTATATCAGTTCTATATAATCACGCATGTATAATTATTGTATGTATGTATGTCTGTTGAGGTGCACGCATTCATGTACACATGTGTTTGGCAGAGCCCCGACACAGATAGAAAGGGAAATTTATAGGAAAAAAAATGTCGGGACAGTGGCAATAAACAGGAGTCGCCAGCTGTTCCTGATGAAAACGTTGGGATGCTTATCGCGTACATCACACGGCGAGTCATCGCGTGGGGTGAGCATCTAGATAGGGGGGAGAAACTGCGACCACGAGCATCATAACATGTACACTCTAATAATATTCTGTTATTTTCAGCTCATATTCTTCTTCTCTTCTCCACCCCCCTCCCCCGGCACCCTCACCCCACCCTCCTCTCTCTCTCTCTCTCCCCTTTACTCCGTTTCCTTTTCAGTTCTAAGAATTACAAACAAAAACTTATAATGAAATTTTGACTATAATTACTTGTGAAACTACGGTGTCACATAATTTGTCCTGAAGCATTTGAACTCGAGACTGTGACGAGGCATCCTGTTTCTCAGTGATGGCAAATTTACGAAACTTGCAAGTTTCAACGAAACACGTATCCGATAGCAACTTCAACGAAACTACTCAAAAACAGTCTCGTGTTTTCAATCGCAGGAAGTTACACTTGCTGTCCAACTCGGGGTAAAACCCAAAGAAAGCGAAGCAACAGGAAATATTCCGTCTGAGAATACCGTGGGCCTTGCTTCGCTTCGAAAACCATACGGCAGTTGTTTTCTTTCAAGCCACCGGCCGACACCACTGACCAACATCATCACCGCAACGGTGGATCGAATGACCCTGTGTGTTTTCTCTGTGTGTGTGTGTGTGTGTGTGTGTGTGTGTGATCAGAATCAGAATCATATTAATTTTAATGAGCAATAAAACACAAACAGATTAATGGGGGTTGTGAGTCAGTACCGGTTGCTCAGTACGAGAAAATGAGGGTCACCGAAAGAGCTGTGAATGCCCCGGACATGGTTTCGCGCATTGTGATATACGAGTGTATTCAGTCAACATAGTGTGTAGAAAGATCAAATTTATCATTTTAACTCAGTATAACTGGTAACATCGGGCCGCGCAAGAGAGAGAGAGAGAGAGAGAGAGAGAGGATTCATTCACAATAGATTTCCAATCGGGCTTGGAATTAAATGACACGGGAAAAGCCCGAGAGAGAGGGCGGGAGAGGGCGGGGTGGGGCAGCTCAGAAACATTGACAAGAACCACTGGACAGCCTGGGGAGAGAGTGCGTAGAGTTGATTTACTGCCTTTTGACTGTGTGACTTGGAGAGGGAAATAGCGACCACTTCCGAGAAGAAAGTTTGTTCTACCTTGGACAACAGTTATAATTCCCTTCTCAAATGCAAACTGTGCCACAGTTCGCGTTTAAAGCGGTGGTGGAATGTTCCAGGTGAACTAACTATACATTAAACCCTGGTGGTAAATGTAGACGGTTTGTTCTGACGTGTCCGACTGTTGACTTCAGCTGTTGCCTTTCATTTCGTTTGAACAGCAGCTCCGGCTGTACACGTGTCGTTCCCTCCGTGTGATTATGTTCAGTAACAAATCCATGTCTCCACCAGGCTCCGCACGTGTTTAGTCTCCGGCGGTCTGTTTCTGTGTTTCGTCTCAGTCTCTCCGTCCGTGTCTCTGTCAAAGTCTTTGTTTCAGACTCTCCCGATCTCTCTCTCTCTCTCTCTCTCTCTATCTCTCTTTCTCTCTGCTTCTATTTCTTTCTTTCAGTCCGGCTCTGTCTTTCTATGACTAGGTTGTGATCAGTTAGTCGAGTAAAGCTCCGCTCACCGGCCAACTGTATGGTATGCGTATAGTACGACTCTCTCTCTCCGAGTCTCGGTAGCGTAGGTAACCCGAGTCCCAAGCCACGGGCAATACCATAATTTTGATGTGGTCCGCTATTTTAACGATCTATATACATCTATATTTACGTAAATGTTGGAACGAAGTTCAGCTGCAGTAAGGACATAACAAAATATGTGCATTGCTTTTCAGCAACACATGAAGACCAAAAAACGCTCGAGTCAAGTTATACCGAGTCACCACTACCTTTATCGGTAAGTAAGGAAGAGGGAAACCAAGTGTGTGTGTGATAACAGCAGGCTTGGATCTGATGTTACGACATCGGTGTTTAACTGACCCGTGGGTTTACAGATACTGTTAAATACATATCGAATTGTAAACAAAACGCACGAGTTCACTATGTAATAAATCAACCCATATAGATAATAACAACCACCAGGCTATCAGTCGACAGGCTTACACGCTAACGTTGGTAAGATAGAAAGGACCCGGGCCGGAAGAGAGACTTGAAGGGGAAGGAGAGGGCTACGGAAGGAGGGAGGGAGGAAAAAGCATAGAAAATTGGTACGTAGGCTTGCAGCTTAACAACAAACAAACCCAAATGTTTATGATATATGCATAAAGATCAGATTCCAGCGCGTATTGTACTTTGTAGGTGGATGTTTCCAAATATCGCTGTCAGGCCATGCACGTTACATCGCTTTCCAGACAGTGTTGGAATGGACTGAGAAACCTGATTTGTATTCAAACTTAACAGCGGAGCAACGTGACTCGACATGACTCAGACAGTCATGGAAAAAAGGTGCTGTCCTTTATGGGTCTAAATCTTACACAAGGAAAACTCAAAGAACACTGACGAAACTTTGTGCGGCGCTTGTAGGCTGTCGCCCTATCCAGTCGAATTCACATTTGAAAACATAATACATTTAAGTGGAATATTGATGAACAGTTCACCGTCTGAATAACGATGGTCTTTTGGTTTCTTTATTTTCTTTTAACGTGTTTTCACATGTGTTTTTAGACGGACGTACTGGCCCGTTCAGTTTGCTGTCATCTTATGTACTGTGTGTGCACAATACTTAGTTGTTCAAAACCGCATACATAATCAACTGACAAGGAGAGATTAAATGCACTCAGAAATGACGTCCAAAGTTTAAGCAGCCAGTAACAATTTGGATGTAAACAGAGATTTGGAGTTGAAGACTTTGTTGTGCATTTATGGGTTGGTTCCCGGGGTTGTTTGTTGACTGATTCAAGTGGTTGCTGCATGGTTTATTATCAGCGGGTTTTGAATACATCCTTGTGTCAAATATCATAAAATGAAATGGGGAAGTTTTGCGCTTTTATTCAGTTTGTTAAGTTGATGTTGTGCTGTTGCTGTTTGTGATGTTCGTGGTGCTGATTTATTTATCTATTTTTTAATGATTTATTTGTTATTGAGGCGAAGATATCACACAGACCAGCTTGTCTCGAATTCACACACACACATAAACCTTTCATTTACGACTTTCATGAGAAATAAAAAAATTTTTGTTTCATTGTTTGTCTGAAACCGCCGGCGACCACCGGAAATATACAACGCACAAAAAGGCGCACAGACAGCCCTCCAGTCCATTCTTTTCTTTCTTTCCAAACCCCTAAGGCGGTGCATAGATACGAGGCGCAGCACACGGCTAAAAATATGGGTGGGCGCGAAAAGATTTAAGAGGGCTGTGAATGCACACCAGACGTCTTACGTCGTTGACGGGGACCGGATTGGAAACGTTGGAGAGTTTGTTAACGTTGTTTGTTGTTTTGTTTTAAATCAGTTATATTAACACGGTGCAGCATTAGTTTTTAAAACATTTTGCACGAATACAACTCATTTAGAGCATTATGCCACCCCTCCACTTTCACAAAAAATACATCACTCGTACATATACCTCAGTAAAATCAATAGAAGTTCTCTCAGGCTTATACCTCCCTTTTCCTCTCTCTGCCTGTTTTTGAAACAGAAAAGATGAAAAAGCAGGAGACTGACTCGGAAAGAGATGGTGGGGGATAAACTGAGACACTGTGAGCCTGGAGAGAGAGACTGACTGAAAAGACTGGGCCGGACAGCAGGAGAAAGAGATGGTCGGTGGGGGATAAACTGCGGAGACAATGTGAGCCTGGAGAGAGAGACTGTGAGAGAGAGAGACAGAGAGAGAGAGAGACTGAGAAAGAGAGAGGCTGTGAGAGAGATAAAGACTGCGAAACAGAGAGAGAGAGAATGCGAGAGAAATAGAGAGAGTTCTGAAAGATAACATAGTGTTTGGAAACACTTGAAACGGCGCCATGAGTTCTCTCTGATACATTTTGAAGTTTTTCAGTCCGGACACCTCTCTCTCTCTCTCTCTCACGGCAGTCACCGTTCTCTCTCCTTCCTCGCCTCTCTTCTCTTCTCTTTATTTTGTCTCCTCATCTGTTTTCTCATTCGGCGGAAACCGGGTCCTTCAACCCGACTTACACAACTCTCTTCAAGTTCCTTCTGGTCGATAAGTCCTAGGACCAACACACACGCCGTGTCGGATCCGTACACTCACTCAAGTCGTCACAAGTTGAAGGTGACAAAAAACTCTGACTTCTTTTATTCGGAACGGGTTTCCCAGGCCTCCCTCCGCCTCCCCCGGCACATCCCCCCGCGCCCCCACCCACACCCCTTACCCCATACACCCCACCTACCACCCACTACCCACTTGAACTCCACCCATTGTATTGTCCTCTTCCCCTTTCAGTCCTCCCATACGCATACAGTTAGGCGTGGTGAGTGAGAGAAGGTCCCGTTTTGTTGTGTGCCATGGTACGTGTGAGTCGTTGTGACCCGAACAGGGCCTTTTCAGATTTTTTCGCAGAAGGTTTTTCGAATCATTTCCGCCACCA
>JAAQRG010329138.1:0-10542 GCA_011634625.1 Babylonia areolata | reverse complement strand
AAGACCACGTCGCATGCAATTATGTTCGAACACTCCCTCTCTCTGTCTCTGTCTATCTGTCTGTCTGTCTGTCTGTCTGTCTGTCTCTCTCACTTTCTCTGTCTCTCTCTCTTACACACACACACACACACACACACACACACACACACACGTCCAATGGCAGCATTACGTAAGTACGCACACACATGTAGTGATGATATATGGTGTCGCAATCAGTTCCCGAAAATAGATACACACAAAGCGCATCCGTGTGCCTTTCTTTGATTATTTGTACAGTGCGGCAAGGTAAAGAAATAGCTGTGGCTAGCAGTGATACACATTCTGACCTCCCCTTGCTAGGGACGTTGACTTAGGAAGAACATTAAAAAAAAAATTTAAAAAAAATTTGTAACGCTTTTTCTTATTCCCGCCTTTTTTGAAAAGAACACGCCGCTGCGCGGCACACCCACACATTCACACACACACACACACACACACACACACACACACACACACACACACACACACACAAATGCGCGCGCGCGCGCGACGTCCCACATAGTTTCGCGTCGCTCTTCGAAGTCGGCAAATGAGATACTTGTCGACGTATGCGCTTTCATGAGCTGTTGTTTGCCGGTGACAAAGCACTTTGCAAGCGGACAGTCAGCCGTTGGAAATAACAGGAAGACATGTTTGAGATGACGGCCAGTTCAACAGTGACTCTTCAAAAGACACCTGAGTGCATGGATACCAAGTCTTCAACAATGTTCCAAAGGAAACATCAGTCATGGTTACGGGTACCTTTCTTCCAGATGGATCTCTCATGCTCTGCCGCCAGATGCTGGGATATTCCAGACCGCTGCTCAAGGTTGACAAGAACTGTGATCCCAAACATCCCAGACATCAGCTTGATGAAAGAAATGGATCTACTTTGTGCGCTTTTGTGTACTGAAATCGAAGGAGATTATCAAATAAAATAAACGCATGGTATCAAATCTTGTTATCCGTGTCGTAGCTGCGATCAGTTTTGTCTCTGTTACAGAAAGTCTGCATGGCATACCCACTTTGAACAGCCACAATATACTCTTCAGTCGTCAGTTATACAGTTCACACAGGAGGAACCCAACAAAACTGAAGTCTACAAACACAAATTCAGCCCAACTGAAGAGCAACCCCCCGTGTTTTCCACACAGCAGATTTCTGTCGGGTGCACACTGTGTCTGACAGTGTTGAGAGCTGGAACGGCTGTCAACGTCTCCATTGTCAGTACAGAAGGGTTGTTACTTTGATGTGTGTGCACGTCTTCAACTAGCAACCTATATTATGTGTCAGATTTACTGACGAGCGTACCACTGGGAGGCGATGTCTGGTCTCAAACTCACAGTGCCTAGGATTTGAAATTATTTTACCTCACAGCACGTCAGAGAATTTATTTTCGCGTAATAACAGACAACAGAGTCATTTTATCTGAAAACAAAATCTGTATTAACCCTTTCACCGCCAAGCTCGCATTTATGCACAGGCGTGGTAGAGGACCCATGTCACTGAAAAGTGATCATTCATTGGTCTGTTATCCATGAACTTAATGGTTGGTGGTAGGATAGGCCATATCTTCTGTACATCGCAGGGGGAATGCCCAGCTATTCTTAGCCATTGTCTTTTCTGTGTTTATACCACAATGGAAATCTGTACTCTTAATTAACTAGCGGTGAAAGGGTTAAAAAAAAAGAAAAAAAAAGAAAAGAAAGAAAAGAAAAAAAAAAAAAAAAAAGGACGAAACAACAACAGCAACAACAAACCGACAACAACAACAAAAACCCCAAACAGGAATGTTGGAAGAGAGAAAGGTATATGTTTCCTGCCAAGAACAGAACTAGTTTACAAGGAGTTGTACTAAATTTTAATATTTTACCGTCCCTTTAAATACAGTTTGGCATTTCATCGATCTCCGAGAGAGATTTTATGGCTGTTGACTTTTTGAATAACCTCACAACGGACGATCAATTCAGTAACTGTTACTGCATTTGATTTGAAGTCACACTTGCAGTCAGGTCAACAAACCAACATGATGAACATTCCTAAACCTTACAGCTGATTCCCCAATAAATAAACGCTAAAAACGTTGTTAATAAAATTCCCAAAATAAACGCTGAAACGTTTTTAATAAAACTCTTTCACGCCCTCAAACGTCAAGGCAAGTCTTTTCAGCAATGCCGAACAACCATTTCGTATTCTTCGTAAATAAATAAACACCCCATAAATATATATATATATATATATATATATATATATATATATATTTTTTTTTTTTTTTTTTTTTTTTTTTTTAGCAAAATGGATTTGTTTTAACAATAACGATTTTTTTTTTAACTCATAGTTTTGAAATCCGATGTGTTTCGAAACGCTTTGCGTTTTTTGTTTTTTGTGTACTAGTTTAGATTCTATTTTTCAAATTATTTTTATACAGTAATGAGGTGCGTGCGTGCGGGCGCGCGCGCGCGTGTGTGTGTATGTGGCGATTTATGGTACTTTGAATTTCTCATCAGATAATAAAGGATTCTTGTATCTTGATTTTTGTTATGTTGCGCGCGCGCGCGCACACACACACACACACACGCACACACACACACACACACACACACACACACACACACACACACACACACAGAGGTACAGACACACACACACATGTACAGACACACGCACTCGCGCGCGCGCGCAATAAATGCATTTTCACAAACACCATAATATCTTTACTGTTAATACAAATATCGTGACGCCACACTCACGCACACACATACATACACAAAACGATTGAAAAGACGGAATATTAAGTGTGTCACCATGTCGCGCACAAGATCGTCTGCAAACAATCTTGCGTTGAATGGATGAGTGAAAAAAAGAAAAGAAAAAAAAAGGGGGAGGCCGACATATGAAACGATAGGTCTTTTGGGGGAGACTCTGCCATTGAAAGAGGGTGTGTGGCGGGTGGGAGGGGGGAGGGGGAGGGGTGGGGGCTTGGGGATGAGGGGTATTATCTGAGATTGGTCGGTGGGAAGTAATTCGAGAAAACGGGGAGAGAAACTTAAATCGTGACAAACGGAAATTTCAACGGAGCACGCTCACATGATATAATCGATCCGCACACGCACGCCTAAACCAGGACAGGATCGGAGCGCGCGCGCGCGCGCGCACACACACACACACACACACACACACACACGGACACAGAGTCTGAATTTACAGCTTTTTATGATACTGATACAGTTTGTCATTGGTGTTATTACGAACCAGTACAACAGCGACTGGTAAAATTCATATAGGAATGTTTCAAAGAACACATCACGTTTTATATGTAACACTTCACATTAAGTTTGGTTCGGGTTTTTTTGTTGTTGTTTTTTTCTTCCTTTTTTTTGGGGGGGGGGTGTAAGGTGTTTACCCTGTAGATATAAACCTCCTATGTTTGTGGTTTATGACAAATAATATAAAGATCTTTTATTCACAAACATATACACCTACCACACTCACACACACACACACACACACACACACACACACACACACACACACACACACACACGCACACAGAGAGAGAGAGAGAAATGGGGTGGGGATGGGAAGAATGGAAGTGTGGGATGAGGTGGTGTGAGGGTGCGTGGTGTTGTGTCTCTGTGCTGTATTCACACACACACACACACACACACACACACACACACACACACACACACACACACACATGTACCGTGGACTAGAAATGTACCAAAACCTGCGTTGTGCACACAAGCAGACTGAACTGAGTGAAAAGCACGCCGGAAAAGGGAGAGGCACGGTGGAGGAGTTGGAGTGGAAGGGTGGGTGGAAGGCGGAAAAGAAGGCAGGGCGGAGGAGTGGAAGGGTGGGTGGAAGGCGGAAAAGAAGGCAGGGCGGAGGAGAGGGGGGTGGGGTGGAAGGCGGAAAAGAAGGCAGGGCGGAGGAGAGGAGGGGGGGTGGAAGGCGGAAAAGAAGGCAGGGCGGATGAGAGAAGGGTGGGTGGAAGGCGGAAAAGAAGGCAGGGCGGAGGAGAGGAGGGGGGGGGTGGAAGGCGGAGTGTAAGGTGGTGGAGCAAGAGGAGGAGGATGGGGTGGGGTGAGCTGCTGAGCAATAATGGGCAGGGCGGAGGAGGGGTGTGGGTGGAAGGCAGAAAAGAAGGCAGGGCGGAGGAGAGGGGGGTGGGTGGAAGGCGGAAAAGAAGGCAGGGCGGAGGAGAGGAGGGTGGGGGGGGGAGGGGGAGGATGTGGGCGGATGTATTGAAGGTGTGAAGCGAACGAACGAAAGGAGGGGTGGGGGTGGGGGGGGTTGATGGGAGATTGTTGGAACAGTTGGAATGCATGAGTGTTGGAGGTCGGGGCTATGAGCCTTTTCTTCATCAAGAAAAGGCAAGACAAGACAAGACGAGGCAAGACAAGACAAGACGAGGCAAGACAAGACGAGGCGAGACAAGGCGAGACAAGACAAGACGAGGCAAGACAAGACAAGACGAGGCAAGACAAGACAAGACAAGACGTGTATATTTCTACTCTCTTTGCTTTGAGGTGTGGGGGTGGCACATAAACTGAAGAGGTCCACGCTGGAGAGAGACTGGTCTGAACTATTTAAAAAAAAAAAAGAAAAAAAAAGTTAATCGTTCTTGTGTGTGTGTGTGTGTGTGTGTGTGTGTGTGTGTGTGTGTTTATCTGCACGCTCTGATTTTCTATCGCCTGCTGTGGCGAACAGTTCAGTCACCACAACACATATATAATGTTACAACAACAACAACCAAAAAAAAAAAAAGGAGAAAGAAAAAAAGTGCGCACACTGTTTCAGTTTTTTGTTTCTCAAGGAGGCGTCACTACGTTTGGACAAAATCCATATACGCTACACCACATCTGCTAGGCAGATGCCTGACCAGTAGCATAACTCCAGGCGCTCAGTCAGGCCTTGACTGCCTGCATACATATATATATAACTGTGTACTGCCTATCAGAGTGGATTTCTTTACAGAATTTTACCAGAGGACAACACTCTCGTTGCCATGGGTTCTTTTTCAGTGCGTGCTGCACACGGTACCCTCGGTTTATTGTCTCATCCGAATTACTAGACGCCCGGTTTGATTTTCCAGAAGTAAAGGCGAGAGCGGGATTGGAACACAGACCCGACGGGCGCAATAGCCGAGTGGTTAAAGCGTTGGACTGTCAATCTGAGTGTCCCGAGTTCGAATCACGGTGACGGCGCCTGGTGGGTGAAAGGGTGGAGATTTTTACGATCTCCCAGGTCAACATATGTGCAGACCTGCTAGTGCCTGAACCTCCTTCGTGTGAAAATGCAAGCAGAAGATCAAATACGCACGTTAAAGATCCCGTAATCCATGTCAGCGTTCGGTGGGTTATGGAAACAAGAACATACCCAGCATGCACACCGCCGAAAACGGAGTATGGCTGCCTACATGGCGGGGTAAAAACGGTCACACACGTAAAAACCCACTCGTGTGCATACGAGTGAACGTGGGAGTTGCAGCCCACGAACGAAGAAGAAGAAGAACACAGACCCTCACGGACTCTCAGTATTGGCTGATGATTTTTTTTATCCTTTCTTCTTCCTTCCTCTCACACACATATACATACGTAGGTGAATTCATACAAACACGTGTCTGTGATGTCCTGTTATCCAAACCTTGAACAAGAGTTCACGCTGACAGTCTTTGATATGTAGCAAAATGTGTGTGTGTGTGTGTGTGTGTGTGTGTGTGGTGTGTGTGTGTGTGTGTGGTGTGTGTGTGTGTGTGTGTGTGTGTGTGTGTGTGTTCTTTTTTTTAGTTTAACGTCTTTTCACTGTTAAGTGATATTAGACTGGGGGCGGGGGGTGGGGGCGGGGGGGGGGGGAGTAAGTAGTATGTGTATACGTGTGCGTTGGGTTTGGGGGTGATGAAAAGAGATGGTGGGATTACTGAAACAGGGAAGGTGACATAAAAAGCGTGTGTGTGTGTGTGTGTGTGTGTGTGTGTGTGTGTGTGTGTGTGTGTGTACGTGCTTGCTCGCGGGCGCCCACTCTCCGAAAGACAGGACAGTTTCATTGTGTGGAATCTCGTGTGTCGTATTCCACCTTTATGTGTTTAAAAAGACTCTAGTTGTTTATTGTCTGCAAGTGTCCCAAGTGTAAGGAGGAAGGTGGCAGAATGGTCAAGACGCTCAGCTGCCAATACAGAGAGTTCGTGAGGGTGTGGGTTTGAATCCCGCTCTCGCCCCTTCTCCCAAGTTTGACTGGAAAACCAAACTGAGCGCCTAATCTTTCGGATGAGACGATAAACCGAGGTCCTGTCTGCAGCACGCACTTGGCGCACTGAAAAAGAACCCATGGCAATGAGAGTGTTGTCCTCTGGCAAAATTCTGTAAAAAGAAATCCACACTGATAGGTACACAAATATATAAGCATGCACTCAAGGCCTGACAAAGCGCGTTGGGTTATGCTGCTGTCAGGCATCTGCCGAGCAGATGTGGTGTAGCGCATATAGATTTGTCCGAACGTACTGACGCCTCATTGAGAAATCGAGACTGTAACTATAGTGTAAGTGTCCACCTCATTCGTTGCGTTGTGCATTGTCGGTCCGTGTATGATATGTGTCACTGTTCTGATTGGGGTTTGCTTTTGTGCCCGACCGTTACGACAAGCATCGTAATTATAATTGTTACACGTATTCACGACAAGCATCGTAATTACAATTGTTACACGTATTCACGACAAGCATCGTAATTATAATTGTTACACGTATTCACGACAAGCTTCGTAATTATAATTGTTACACGTATTCACGACAAGTACGTAATTATAATTGTTACACGTATTCACGACAAGCATCGTAATTATAATTGTTACACGTATTCACGACAAGCATCGTAATTATAATTGTTACACGTTTTCACGACAAGCATCGTAATTATAATTGTTACACGTATTCACGACAAGCATCGTAATTATAATTGTTACACGTATTCACAACAAGCATCGTAATTATAGTTGTTACACGTATTCACGACAAGTACGTAATTATAATTGTTACACGTATTCACAACAAGCATCGTACTTATAACTGTTACACGTATTCACGACAAACATCGTAATTATAATTGTTACACGTATTCACGACAAGCTTCGTAATTATAATTGTTACACGTATTCACGACAAGTACGTAATTATAATTGTTACACGTATTCACAACAAGCATCGTACTTATAACTGTTACACGTATTCACGACAAACATCGTAATTATAATTGTTACACGTATTCACGACAAGCTTCGTAATTATAATTGTTACACGTATTCACGACAAGTACGTAATTATAATTGTTACACGTATTCACGACAAGCATCGTAATTATAATTGTTACACGTATTCACGCCAAGCATCGTAATTATAATTGTTACACGTATTCACGACAAGCATCGTAATTATAATTGTTACACGTATTCACGACAAGCATCGTAATTATAACTGTTACACGTATTCACGACAAGAATCGTAATTATAACTGTTACACGTATTCACGACAAGCATCGTAATTATAATTGTTACACGTATTCACGACAAGCATCGTAATATAACTGTTACACGTATTCACGGCAAGCATCGTAATTATAATTGTTACACGTATTCACGACAAGCATCGTACTTATAATTGTTACACGTATTCACGACAAGCATCGTAATTATAATTGTTACACGTATTCACGACAAGCATCGTACTTATAATTGTTACACGTATTCACGACAAGCATCGTAATTATAATTGTTACACGTATTCACGACAAGCATCGTACTTATAATTGTTACACGTATTCACGACAAGCATCGTAATTATAATTGTTACACGTATTCACGACAAGCATCGTACTTATAATTGTTACACGTATTCACGACAAGCATCGTAATTATAATTGTTACACGTATTCACGACAAGCATCGTACTTATAATTGTTACACGTATTCACGACAAGCATCGTAATATAACTGTTACACGTATTCACGGCAAGCATCGTAATATAACTGTTACACGTATTCACGACAAGCATCGTAATTATAATTGTTACACGTATTCACGACAAGCTTCGTAATTATAATTGTTACACGTATTCACGACAAGTACGTAATTATAATTGTTACACGTATTCACAACAAGCATCGTACTTATAATTGTTACACGTATTCACGACAAGCATCGTAATTATAATTGGTACACGTATTCACGACAAGCATTGTAATTATAATTGGTACACGTATTCACGACAAGCATCGTAATTATAATTGGTACACGTATTCACGACAAGCATCGTAATTATAATTGGTACACGTATTCACGACAAGCATCGTAATTATAATTGTTACTTTGCTCTCCCCCTCCATGTCCTCTTCATTATAGGTCCAGTGGTAGCAGTAATAGTAGTGGTTGGTATCCACCGAAAACGGAGAATGGTTGCCTAAATCTATAGACGGCAGGGTAAAACCCGTCATTCATGCGAAATACACCCGTAGAAAAGATGAACAGGAAAGATTGGATATGCAAGCCAGGAACGCCAAATGTTTATTTAATCAATAGGTTAAAAAAATATATTCATTTATTTATTTATTCATCATCCTTATTGTTTTTGTTGTTGTTGTTGTTTTTTTTGTTTGTTTTTGTTGTGTTTTTTGTTGTTGTTTTTTTACTATAATCAATGTGTGTGTGTGTGTGTGTGTGTGTGTGATTGTTATCATCTACCGTTATCGTAGTCATTGTCGTCGTCAGACATCATCATTAGCATCGCCTTAGCCGTTGTTTCAAGCCAGAGATTGTACGTGTCAGTCCAGGTCAGATGACAGCGATCAAAACATACAGCAGTGCAACACTTAGCCCCTTCATTGACCCCGGCACACTGTGCGTGCGTGTATCAGCGTCGGTGTATTACTTTGGCTGTGTTGTCCACATTTGAAAGATGTCCAGCATTTCTCTTGGAAATTTGGACTCAGGGCGTTGCTCGGATTTTTTGTTGTTGTTGTTGTTGTTGTTGTTGTTGTTGTTGCTGTTGTTGTTGTTTGTTTGCTTATTTGTTGTTGATGTTTTGTTTAAAAGAAAAAAAAAGTTTTCACACTTCAAAACGAACGCATAATTCCATCGACACAGTGTGGGCAAAAGTGTAATATATGCGCGCGCACACACACACACACACACACACACACGAACAACACACACACACACACACACACACACACACACACATGTATGCATGACTGCAGTGCGACGGACAACAAATCTCTACGAACAGTGTTGTGCAACGGAATGTTGCTATTGTAAAGAGGAGATTGAGAGAGAGACAGAGAGAGGAGAGAGAGAGAGAGAGAGGAGGGGTGGGGGGGGGGAGGAGTGTGGGGATGGGGGCGCTACCTACTAAATAGAAATGAATTTTTTCTTTAATTACAAAGAGCTAGACGATTTTCATCCTGTTAAGAAGTGAAAGACGAACAATGATTAAACTTTGAACAAGTGAGAAACGTTAAAAAAAGAAGAAAAAAAAAAGAAAAGAAATTCTGTACGCATTTCTTTGTGTATGCCACACCCTTTCTCGAGACTCCACTCCCTTGAGGAAAAAAGACAGAAAAAGGGAAAAGCGGTTGTGCAAGTTTTGTTTACACATGTTCCGGCTTCACCTCTGACTATCAAGCTACTGTAATATCATGTGAAATAAAATCAGGGCATTTTTGGCCCCTCGCTCTGTATAATAATATATCTGACATACATTTCCAAGCACTCGTTATATTTGTTAAATTTGTGTTTTACCATTGAGAAAAATGATATTAATTATGTTGGGGGGGTTTTCCCTTTATTTTCAAACGAAATAGAGCAGGCACCTTGCTCACCTGTCACTCCTAATCACTTTGTTTGTCAGATATATGAAGAAACAAACATGGCTGTCTCTGTGATTCGAACCAGAACGAGGCTGGATACGTAACCAGCCAGGCGAAAGGATCACCAACTTCAATCGCCATATTGGAACGTAATCAGCTCGTGAAAACTGCACGTCGTTTGCTTACCAAATTATATACACCAGAATCCTATTTAAATGATACCAAATGGAAATGAACATGATTTGATTGCTTTAAAAATGAAACTGGAAGAAAATTATTTCAGCGTATTTAGAGGATCATGAAAAAAAATTGTCATGGATAACTGTCGCATTCATTGACTCTAACAGTCGAATTTTAAACATTATTCATTTATTTATCTATTTATTTATTTACTTTTTGTCTTGGGTACAGGTTTTTATGCAGTGCCCCCGTTTTTATTATTTGTGGCACATCTAGTGTATGTGATGTTGTATCTTATTGTGACTTGTTTTATGCAGTGAATTTAGGAACTAACATGTATGTTTAAGCATCGGATCTTTTGTATTTTTCTTGTTCTTTATTTTCATTGCCAGGCAGCCTTATATTTAGTTCATGTATATAATGATCCTTTTTAAAATAGCATGCAGGTCAGTTACTGCCTAAATAGCTTTAAATTTAGGCTCTGG
>JAAQRG010329130.1:0-10566 GCA_011634625.1 Babylonia areolata | reverse complement strand
CAGGTCAGGTCATTAAATCTGCTACTGGCAACCTGTAATCCAGTACAACCTGTTCAGGGTCGGGTTGCCGGCGACTAAACCGGCACTCCCACGGCTCCCTTCCGGGACTGGTGAGGCGGGTGGCTAGACACCCTTATGGAGATCCATAAAAGGGTGTTGGCTCAGGAGAGCCACCGACGGCCATCTAGCTCCACCGTGCTGTGTGCATGCCACACGCAGTTGGCCCCCGGGGTGTGTCTACCCATGCATGCGAAGTCTGGATCCGGTAGAATCTGCGGAAGAAACCTATCGGTTCAACGGAGAGGAAGGTGGTTACAGCAACGCACTGTGGAGTGCAGAGAGCAAGATGAGACACCGAAAGGATATCTTGGTCATCCACTGCATCCGTGCTCATCTTCCAGTCGTCTCGACTTAGTCTTGCCACTGGAAATTGGTGGACCCGGACGAGAGAGTGAGGTCTACGTTGCGCAACTCCTCTTCACTTTAAACAAACTCATCACGCAAGTCATCAGTCATCCAAAATGACCTTTCATCCTTCATCATTTCTTCACCCCAAAGTCCTGTGGCGACAGGCGAGTGATGAAACAACAGGTGTGGGTACACTGGCAGTCGCAGCCACAGACCTGCACGCAGGCGGCTCAGGCCATAGGGTCGTTCTTCGTCGACAGGAGCAGCGATGGAGCTCGGCAGCCGTCTGAGCGTCTGAGCAGCCCTCTTTAGGAATGCACTGCTCACCTCCCTGGCATGAGGAAGGGGCTAGAAAAAGGTGCCCTAAAAATTGCCTGCTCCATATCACCCTGGCCAGCATGCCGCGGCTGGCGGGGACCCTACATCAGCGGTCGAAACAAGAAAGGAAAGAAAAAACAAGGATCGTTCCTCTCACCATTGGTGCTTGGAACATAAGGACTCTCCTGGACAGAGATAACGCGGACAGACCCCAAAGGAGAACGGCACTAGTTGCATCCGAACTCGCCAGATACAACATCGCCATTGCAGCCTTGAGTGAGACTCAGCTTGCAGGCGAAGGCAAGCTCTGTGAACGGGGATCTGGTTACACCTTCTTCTGGAGTGGGCGAGGAAGTGAAGAGCGACGTGAGGCTGGCATTGGTTTTGCAGTAAAAACAGCTACTTGTCAGCAAGCTGGCTGGAATCCCAAAGGGAGTCAACGATAGGCTTATGACCATGAAACTCCCACTGGCATCTGGCCAGAAGCACCTCACCATTGTCAGTGCCTACACCCCAACCATGACCAACCCGGATGAAGTGAAGGCGAAGTTCTACGAGGACCTTCACTCTGTCATTGCTGCTATCCCTAAAGCAGATAAGCTCATCATTCTTGGCGACTTCAGTGCTAGAGTTGGCTCTGACAACATCTCCTGGGATGGAGTGATTGGAAAGCACGGTGTGGGCCACTGCAACCCAAATGGATTGCTTTTGCTTCAGACCTGTGCAGAGCACGAACTGCTGATAACCAACACAGTTTTTCTGCCTCCCTACCCGTAACAGGACGTCATGGATGCACCCTCGCTCAAAGCATTGGCATCTCATCGATTATGTCATCGTCAGGAAAAGGGATAGGCAAGATGTACGTGTAACAAAGACCATGTGCGGCGCCGAGTGTTGGACGGACCATCGCCTTGTAGTCTCGAAGCTGAATATTCGAATCCAGCCCAAGAGACGCCCCCAAGGCCAGAAGGCTCCAAAACGGCTTAACATCGCTAAGCTGAAAAACATCACCATCAAACAGTCCTTTCAGTTTTATCCTCATTCAACTGTAACTTGTTTACGAGGGTCCATGCCTTCACATTATTAATACAGGATCATATGTAAAAACAAAATGTCAGACTGAGATCAATCACCCAGCTGTACATTTCAGTGTCATCAGCAAACATATGATGCTGAATGTTGTGATTGGAAATCACCTCGGACAAAGGTTGGGTGTACAGAATGAACAAAATCCAGCCCAAGAGACGCCCCCCAGGCCAAAAGGCTCCAAAACGGCTCAACATCGCTAAGCTGAAAAACATCACCATCAAACAGTCCTTTGTGGAGCTGCTGGAAGATCGTCTGGAATCCGCCTCTCTGGACAACCAGAATGTGGAGTCTGACTGGAGGACCCTGCATGAGCTGATCTATAGTACAGCTTCAGAGACCCTGGGACCCATGACCAGAAAGCACAAAGACTGGTTTGATGAAAACTGTGATGAAATCAAGCAGCTTCTGGATGAGAAACGCCGTCTGCATCAGGCCTACCTGAGCAACCCAAAGTCCACATCAAAAAAGGATGCGTACAATGCCATCCGCAGGACTGTTCAGCAAAAGTTACGTCAGATGCAGGATAAGTGGCTGAGTGACAAAGCTGATGAGATCCAGGGATATGCTGACAGGCACGATATGAGGAGGTTCTATGATGCCTTAAAAGAAGTCTACGGCCCCACATCCTCAGGATCATCCCCCCTCCTCAGTGCAGATGGGAATACCTTGATCACCGAGAAGGAGAAAATTCTCGAACGCTGGGCTGAGCACTTCAACAGTGTCTTAAATCGCCCTTCCTTCATAAATGATGAAGCCATAGACCGTCTCCCACAAGTCGCTATCAACGAAGCACTGGACGATCCGCCAACACCTCTTGAGACCCAGAAAGCAATCCGTCTGCTATCCAGTGGCAAAGCACCTGGCTCAGACTCCATACCAGCAGAGGTCTACAAGGATGGAGGCACTGTGATGACTGAGAAGCTCCATCAGCTGTACTCACTCATGTGGAAAGAAGAGACAATCCCCCAGGATTTCAAAGATGCATCTATCATTCACTTGTACAAGCGAAAGGGGAACCGGCAAGCCTGTGATAACCATCGGGGCATTTCCTTGCTCTCCATCACAGGCAAGATACTTGCCAGGATCCTACTAAACCGCCTCACAGCACACCTTGACCAGGTCATTTGCCTGAGAGCCAATGTGGATTCCGGAAAGAGCGCGGAACCACCGACATAGTGTTTGCTGCAAGGCAGCTGCAAGAGAAATGTCAGGAGCGGAAATGCTGATCTGTTCTCCACCTATGTCGACCTCGCACTAAGGCCTTCGACACCGTGAGTAGAGAGGGACTGTGGAAGATCATGGCCAAGTACGGATGCCCTCGGAAATTTATTCCTTGGTCAGCCAATTCCATGAAGGCATGCAGGCTCGAGTCAGGACAATGGCGAAACATCTGCTCCTTTTGCTGTCACAAATGGTGTCAAGCAAGGCTGTGTCCTGGCTCCAACGCTGTTCAGCCTCATGTTCTCTGCAATGCTTACTGATGCCTTCAGAGATGGCGATGTTGGAATCGGCCTAAAGTACCGAACAGATGGCAAGCTGTTTAACCTCAGAAGGCTTCAAGCAAAAACGAAGGTTATGACAGACATCATCAGAGACTTTTTGTTTGCTGATGATTGTGCCCTCAACGCTGGATCTGAAGCTGACATGCAACTCAGCGTCGACAAGTTTGCCACTGCCAGCAGGAACTTCGGCCTTACCATCAGCACGAGGAAAACTGAAGTTCTCCATCAGCCAGCCCATGGGGAAACCCTACGTTGAGCCCAACATCACAGTCAACAGTCAGAGACTCAGTGCGGTGGAGCGGTTCACATACCTTGGCAGCACACTGTCACGAAATGTGACAATCGACGATGAAGTGAACGTCAGGATTGCAAGAGCAAGCGCAACTTTTGGTAGACTCAATGCAAATGTCTGGAACTGAAGAGGCATTAGTCTTGAGACCAAGCTATAGGTCTACAGAGCAGTAGTTCTCCCCACACTACTGTACGCCTGCGAAACTTGGACAGTGTACCAGCGACATGCCAAGAAGCTGAACCACTTCCACACAACATGCCTCAGGAAGCTACTGAACATCAAGTGGCAAGACAGGACCCCAGACACAGAGGTGCTCGCAAAAGCCACCCTTCCCAGCATCTTCACCATCCTGATGAAGTCCCAGCTTCGCTGGGCTGGACACGTGGTGCGCATGCCAGACCATCGGCTGCCCAAAAGGCTCTTCTATGGCGAGCTGCAACAAGGGAAGAGATCACACGGAGGTCAGAAGAAGCGCTTCAGAGATACTCTGAAAGTCTCTCTGAAAGCGTTTGATATCAACCCTGACTCCTGGGAGGAATCTGCAGTGGACCGTGACAAATGGCGCGCTGCCGTGCACAAAGGCGCCAAGTTGTGCGAGGCCAACAGGACTGCTGCAGCTGTTCAGAAGAGGCAGGCCAGAAAGTCACGGGCAAACAAGCTCCCTGACAATGGTATGCCTGTCTTTGTCTGCCCCAACTGTCAGCGAACATTTCGTGCACAGATTGGACTATTCAGCCATCTGCGCATTCACAGATAGATTCATGAGCATCCTCCCCCCCACCCCACCACCACCCTCCCTCCATCCCCCAGCTGGATGACAACGATGGTCATCATCGATCTCGATGGACACACCACCACGTACACTGATAGAAGGTCAAGGAGATAACAAGGAGATAAGTAGAAGAAGAAGAAGTAGTGACAGTGTTGAGATTTTATGTTCAGTGCTAGCTTTGATGAGAATCCTGTGAAGGGCTTTGAGAATGGGCTGAACACAATAGTATCTGAGCTTGAATACAATGGTAAAGGCTTTGAGTCATCCGAATGTTGAACTGCTTGGTGTTTGACAACGTACTGATTAGAATAACTATTTAAAAAGTGATTTTAAATAGTCACATTTTGAGTGGACAAATGAACAAGACTAAAATTTTAATCTGTGCTTGAAGAAAAGAAAAGGAGAATCGTGCTATGAGGGAAAGGGCAGGAGAGGTGTGGGGGGTGGGTGTTGGGGGTGGGGGAGCGGGGGTGTATTCCCTGCCTTTGTTGACAGGTGCAGGAGGAATGATTCCGTTTTATCACCGTTGATCTTGAGCCTATTTTCAATTCAAATGAATTAAGTTCAAAACACTTTATTGTCTGCTTCAACCAAAACAGAAAATTCTCTTCCGGCTCACTCAAATATGCCTGACAGCAAATATCAAAAAGAAAAACGAATGAGTTCACTGACACACCCTTCCCTGATTACCAAACACTCGCACCAGTTATCATAGAATAAGAAAAAACATTCGGGTACGATAATATTACATTGAAAGATCGAGTGAAACAATATCTCTGTGTGTGTGTGTGTGTGTGTCTGTGTGTGCAGGGACTTATTACTTCCCCTTTGTGTGTGTGTGTGTGTGTGTGTGTGTGTGTGTGTGTGTGTGTGTGTGTGTGTGTGAGTGAGTGAGTGTACAGGGATTACTTACTTTCCCTTCTTGGGTTCTGTTCTTTATCTTCTTCTTCTTCGTTCGTGGGCTGCAACTCCCACGTTCAATCGTATATACACGAGTGGGCTTGTACGTGTATGACCGTTTTTACCCCGCCATGTAGGCAGCCATACTCCGTTTCCGGGTGGCTGTTCTTTATGACACACGTCTGCAGCACACACTCCAATTTTCAAAACTGGTCGCAGCGGTGCGTTCTGTTCGGTGGTGAACACAAACTTACGGCCAGTTTAGAATTGAGTGAGTCGTCCTTGGCCGCTTCATTGCATCAGCACCGAGGACCGTAACTCTGCGACAACCTCTTGTAGTGTGGTGTCGATGACTGTATTGTCCACACTTCTGTTCTATAGTACGGTGTTGATGACTGTATTGTCCACACTTCTATTCTGTAGTGTGGTGTTGATGTCTGTATTGTCCACACTTGTGTTCTGTAGTGTGGTGTTGATGTCTGTATTGTCCACACTTGTGTTCTGTAGTGTGGTGTTGATGTCTGTATTGTCCACACTTGTGTTCTGTAGTGTGGTGTTGATGTCTGTATTGTCCACACTTCTGTAGTGTGGTGTTGATGTCTGTATTGTCCACACTTCTGTAGTGTGGTATTGTTGTCTATTGTCTACACTTCTTTTCTGTAGTGTGGTGTTGATGTCTGTATTGTCCACACTTCTGTTCTGTAGTGTGGTGTCGATGTCTGTATTGTCCACACTTATGTAGTGTGGTGTCGATGTCTGTATTGTCCACACTTCTGTCCTGTAGTGTGGTGTTGATGTCTGTATTGTCCACACTTCTGTTCTGTAGTGTGGTGTTGATGTCTGTATTGTCCACACTTCTGTCTTGTAGTGTGTTGTCGATGTCTGTATTGTCCACACTTGTGTTCTGTAGTGTGGTGTTGATGTCTGTATTGTCCACACTTCTGTAGTGTGGTGTTGATGTGTTTATTGTCCACACTTCTGTAGTGTGGTGTCGAGGCTTGTATTGTCCACACTTCTGTTCTGTAGTGTGGTGTCGAGGCTTGTATTGTCCACACTTCTGTAGTGTGGTGTTGATGTCTGTATTGTCCACACTTCTGTTCTGTAGTGTGGTGTCGAGGCTTGTATTGTCCACACTTCTGTAGTGTGGTGTTGATGTGTTTATTGTCCACACTTCTGTAGTGTGGTGTTGATGTCTGTATTGTCCACACTTCTGTTCTGTAGTGTGGTGTCGATGTCTGTATTGTCCACACTTCTGTAGTGTTGTGTTGATGTGTTTATTGTCCACACTGAGAGGCAGGTCATTTTAATGACACACAATTTTGTGGTCAGCTCTTCTTCCCTCTGGTTTCTGACTTGTGAAAGTATTCTTATCCAAGAGAAAGCACGTGCTCCTTTGGACATAATTTATGTATGATAGTCAGTCGTGTCCGACTATGACCACCAGAACAGCAGAGGAGGATTCTGCTGTCCTGACTATCTGGGCTAGACTTTGGTAACAGTGGAGAGTGTCTTGCCCAAGTTACTTCCCCACTCTCACGGCCAAGACGGTTTTAGGACAGCCGGCGTTGGGGATGGTTACCAAAGGCCAACTTGTCCAGACTGCAGCACGAATTGTTCTCTGCAAACTACACTGTAGCACTACAACACGATATAAGAGAGTTAACACCGTTTAGATTGTCATGTCAGTGTGTGTGTGTGTGTGTGTGTGTGTGTGTGTGTGTGTGTGTGTGTGTGTGTGTGTGTGTGTGTGTGTATGTGCGTCCGTGTGTGTGTGTGTGTGTGTGTGTGTGTGTGTGTGTGTGTGTGTGTGTGTGTGTGTGTGTGTGTGTGTGTGTGCTGGCGAGAATTGAACATGCTTATACATATCTAACGAAACGTTTGTAGTAATATGCGTTTTACTTTGTGTAACTTATTTTGTGTATTTCCGTGTTCTTGAGTGGTGAGGACAAGTTGAGAGTTTTCCTTTTAATCAATGATCACAACTTAGCACGTTGCGAAAACTCACATACCTTTTGGAAAACGGTAAAGTAAAGGATTCAAGAGACTACTGTGTTAATAGTTGAAACCACCTTTGTGGACTCAATCGACAAAGACAGTGTCCACAATTTGCTTCGACACATCTTTCTTCTCCGTCATTACGATGCCGAAATGTCGTAATTCCGAGCAGAGAGACAAAGCGTTGACAGACTCTTGGTCATTCATTCACTGCTGATACTTATGCTTATGGTACAGTTCAGGTGCCTCGATACCCTTCCCAAAAAACACATGAGGAAGGTTCAGATGCCTCGATACCCTTCCCAATTAACACGTGAGGAAGATTCAAGTTCCTTGATACTCTTCCCAAATAACACAGAAAGGTTCAAGGGCTTCGATACTCTTCCCAAATGACACAACAAGATTCAATGCCTCGATAGTCTTCCCAAATAACAAATGAGGAAGGTTCAAGTACCTCGAATAACACATGAGGAAGGTTCAAGTGCCTCGATACTCTTCCCAAATAACACACGAGGAAGGTTCAAGTACCTCGATACTCTTCCCAAATAACACATGATGAAGATTCAAGTGCCTCGATACTCTTCCCAAATAACACAGGAACGTTTGAGTGCATCGATACTCTTCCCAAATAACACACGAGGAAGGTTCAGGTGCCTCAATACTCTTCCCAAATAACACAGGAAGCTTCAAGAGCCTCGATACTCTTCCCAAATAACAAATGAGGAAGATTCAAGTTCCTTGATACTCTTCCCAAATGACACATGAGGAAGAATCAAGTGCCTCAATACTCTTCCCAAATAACACAGAAAGGTTCAAGTACCTCGATACTCTTCCCAAATAACACAGGAAAGTTTGAGTGCATCGATACTCTTCCCAAATAACACACGAGGAAGGTTCAGGTGCCTCAATACTCTTCCCAAATAACACAGGAAGCTTCAAGTGCCTCGATACTCTTCCCAAATAACAAATGAGGAAGATTCAAGTTCCTTGATACTCTTCCCAAATGACACATGAGGAAGAATCAAGTGCCTCGATACTCTTCCCAAATAACACAGGAAAGTTTGAGTGCATCGATACTCTTCCCAAATAACACACGAGGAAGGTTCAGGTGCCTCAATACCTCTTCCCAAATAACACAGGAAGCTTCAAGTTCCTTGATACTCTTCCCAAATGACACATGAGGAAGAATCAAGTGCCTCAATACTCTTCCCAAATAACACAGAAAGGTTCAAGGGCCTCGATACTCTTCCCAAATAACACATGAGGAAGATCCAAGTGCCTCGATACTCTTCCCAAATAACACAGGAAGCTTCAAGTGCCTTGATACTCTTCCCAAGTAACACAGGAAGCTTCAAGTGCCTTGATACTCTTCCCAAGTAACACAGGAAGCTTCAAGTGCCTCGATAATCTTCCCAAATAACACATGAGGAAGGTTCAAGTGACTCGATACTCTTCCCAAATGACACCTGTGGAATGCAGCCCGAATTTCACTCGGAGAAATGTGTTGTGATTAAAAAGAGAAATACAATACAATACAATACAATACAATACAATACAATACAATACAACACAATACATGAGGAAGGTTCAAGCACAAAACAATACAATACAATACAATACATGGGGAATGTTCATTGAAAATACAATACAATACAACACATAAGTAAGGTTCAAGTGCCTCGATACTCTTCCCTCACCATCTAGTATTTTCTCTCCCATCCACTAAACCTTGAGTGGTGGTTTGGAGGCTAGTCATTCAGATGAGACAATACACGGAGGTTCCGTGTGTAGCGGAGTGATGGCGTAGAGGTAACGTCCGCCTTGAAAGCTAAAGAATCTGAGCGCACAGGATCCAATCCCTCATTCTCTTAGTATTTTCTCCCCATCCACTGAACCTGAGTGGTGGTCTGGACGCTAGTCATTCAGATGAGACACTGAATACACAGAGGTTCTGTGTGTAGCGGAGTGATGGCCTAGGAAGCGAGAGAATCTGAGCGCACTGGTTCGAATCTCGGTACAGTCGCCAGTATTTTCTCCCCCTCCACTAGACCTTGATTGGTAGTCTGGTCGCTAGTCATTCGGATGAGACGATAAACCGAGGCCCCGTGTGCAGCATGCACTTAGCGTACGTAAAAGAATCCACGGCATCAAAAAGGGTTGTCCCTGGCAAAATTCTGTAGAAAAATCCACTTTGATAGGAAAACAAAACAAAAACAAAAAAAAACAAAAAACTGCAGGCAGGAAAAAATACCCCTCAAAAAATGGGTGGCGCTCTCAGTATAGCGACGCACTCTCCTCTGCGGAGAGTAGCCCGAATTTCACACAGAGAAAACTGTTGTGACAAAAAAGAGTCATACAATGCAGGCTTGTGGACAGAAAACAGCAAAGAGCGGGTAGCTCAGCGCTGAAGTGAAGCGCTGCCTGGACATTCCGTCAGCGACACAAGCACACACACTGTGACAAACATGCGCGTGGACAACGGTATGCTCATACATGCAAGTGCACTTGAACAGAAATAGATGCATGCCCACTGCACACGTGTGTGTATGTGTGTGTGTGTGTGTGCGCGCGCGATGTGATGTGATGTGATATATATGATATACAGATTAAAACGATGTTCTAAAACATGTGTTTTAAAGTAGTTTGATTTGTGATAACTGTTGTGTGATGCGAGAGATATAACCTTCAAAGCCCCCTTCTTTCGCGATAACAAAATAACTCCACAAAGATGAGTTAAAAAAAAATATTTAAAAAAAAGTGGATAGTGGGGAAGTGGGGTGATGGGCACAAGACCAGGTACAACTAACCTGTTAAACACGATGGGTGCCACAACTGAGTGGTTAAAGCGTTAGACTTTTACCTGGTGGTCCCAGGTTCGAATACCGGTCAGTGCGCCTGCTTGGTGGGCAAAGGGTGGAGATTTTTCCCATCTCCCAAGTCAACAGATGTGCAGACCTGCCAGTTCGTGTGTACACGCATGCATTAGAACATTTAACAAAAGTTAAGATCCCGTAATCCATGTCAGCGTGCGGTGGGTTATGGAAACAAGAACATACCCGGCATTATGCGGAGTGATGGCCTCGAGTTATACAAGTGAACATAGGAATCGCAGCCCACGAAGGAAGAAGAAGAAGAAGAAGAAGAAGAAGCCTATCACCCGCCGCCGTGGCGAAGTGGTTAGCGTCGCGGACTGACGGCTGGGAGGACGCGGGTTCGAATCCCAGCAGAGGTGGGTTTTTCGGCCCGTGGCCGGCTCCTACCCAGAGTTGAGTGTGCTGTGGGCTTAAATG
>JAAQRG010329127.1:0-10532 GCA_011634625.1 Babylonia areolata | reverse complement strand
TATGCACATACAGAGACATGACCGAAGTGAGAAACATATGGCGGACATAAAGAGAACAGAGAAACACAACTTTGACATTGTACATATACAAAAGTGATTAATTTGCTGATGCAGATGTTACAGGTAATAACATCCAATTAACAGGCGAACAAGTAAAAACATCAAAGCACAAAGGTAGAAATAAAATAAATTCACTGCATGCAAAGGTAAGATACAAACTTCACCAAAACAAAACATGATTTTCTGTCTTTTTTTTGCTAGTAAAAAAAAAAGAAAAGAAAAAAATGCTTTGTGGGCCTATTGTTTGTGGAGCAGAAGTTTTCGTATGCTTGTTTTGAAGGAACGTAATGAATTGCACGTCTTAATGAACGAAGGAAGAAAGTTCCAAACAGATGGTCCAAAAAAATGCAATGCCAGATGCGCACACGAGGCAGAATATAATTATCTGAATCGTAACGCTCTGATGCCCGTTGAACAAGGTCACTGAGGTATGGTGGTAGCATGTTTTTGTGTACTTTGAACATGAGGACCATTTTATTGTAGTTGAATTGCTTGTATAGTGGTAATATTTCCAACTTTGTTAATTTTTCGTCTGTTGATAGGGAGTGGTCGGGTAAAATAAGTTTAGTTGCTCGTCTATGCAATGAGTTAACCCTTTTTTAGCTGGTTGTGACGCATTGCTCTAGACTGTAGATGCATAATTGACATGAGAGAGACAGTGTGCCCCGAAGAATAATTTTCTGGTTGGAGACGTAGTATCTAAGTTTATTGAGTGAGAACAAGTTGCGGGCTAATTGTTTGCATACATGGTTGATATGAGCTTGCCAGTTCAGTTCTTTATCAATAATTACCCCAAGAACGCGGAGAAAGAGAGAGAGAGAGAGAGAGAGAGAGAGAGAGAGAGAGAGAGAGAGAGAGAGAGAGAATGCGAACGCGAATGCGAATGCGAATGCGATATATTTAATTGCATATAGACCACAGGCATAATTACAATTGCATTAGGGTTTGGTAGGGATGAGGACGAGGCAGTGGTAACAATATCTTCATTGTATACTCCAATATGAATAACAATTATCTTATCATAGTATCTAGTTACATGCAACAACTAATCCTCAGGGTAGCTTATAAGTTGTAACACATTCACTACTACCAGTAACCGAAGCTAATGCACTCATCAATATTTAATGTTTTTTGCCGGATCTTAACTGAATGGAAGATATATTTTGCTACTGATCGAGACATCTGTTTGTACATGTATACCATTCAAAAGAGTGTCCATACGAACATTGATAGATGAACCTAGGAATTTTCTTCTTAAGTCAGCATACAATGGGCAACCACAGATAAGATGGTATTCATCTTCGTTAACATTTTTACAAAGTGGACAAAATCTTGCCTCGGGATTCTCACAGAACCTCTCAGTAATGCTTTACAGTGGCAACACACCAAGTCTTGTTTGTGTCAGAGCTACTCTGAGACAATAAATGTTTACATGCTTGAAATAATTCGCATGTCCAAAACAATATTGTACGGATCTATACAACTCATATCTTTCCCTTTCCGTAACAGACGCTGTCCATTCTTGTAAATACATGTCAATCAGACGTTGCTTGAACTGGGACAGAAATACCTTGATGTTGTCAGTTCCTTGTTTCAGCCATACTTCATCCTAAATCCTGTTTTAGCTAGAATTTCTCTGATCCCTGTAACCCAACATTTTTTACCCTTCGTGTCCAGGTTTGAAAACATAAGATATGCCTGCTTTGGTGATCTGTTTTCGTTCATTTCTAACAACCTAAACCAATATCTTACAGTCTTTAAATATGAATTGATGTAAAGGGGATATCGTCCAAACTGTGAATAAATAAGTTTGTTGGGCTATTTGAGAGTTACACCTAGGTATCTTTTGCAGGCAAGTAGAAGTACGTTTTCAATATTTTCTATTTCCTTCTTCTTTGTGTATCTCGACAACATAGTAAGGGATGACTAGGGAGTGAGAGAAGAATGAAAGAAACAGACAGGCAAGTCAGCAGAAAATACACTAGATCAATATAAAAAAGCAACAAAAAGTTTCAGTTTCAGTTTCAGTAGCTCAAGGAGGCGTCACTGCGTTCGGACAAATCCATATACGCTACACCACATCTGCCAAGCAGATGCCTGACCAGCAGCGTAACCCAACGCGCTTAGTCAGGCCTTGAGAAAAGAAAAAAAAGGGAAAAAAAGGGGGAAAAAAAGAAAAAGGAAAAAAAGGTGAATAAATAATAGATAAGCGTACATAAATAAAAGCAAAAACAAAACAAAAACAAAAACAACAACAAAAAAGCCCCCATAAAACAAAAAAACAACATCAACAAACAAACAAACAAAAAAACAAAAAAGAGCAACAACACAAAACAATGCGAACATTCAATGAATACCAACATGCACGTATATTGTCCGTTAATAGAGAAGCAAACAGACAAAGAACTGTGAGCGAATGGATGAATACTCAAGTAATAAAAAGGAAGGAAAGAAAAGTATGTGTGTAGAAAAAAAGAAGAAAAATAACAAAGGCGAAAAAAAGACAAGATAGAAAAAAATAAAGAAAAAAGACATGAAAATAGGAGAAAATAGTAATTTTTTTTTTTTTTAATTCACAAAAAGATGCCGGAAAAATAGGATGGAGGCCCCTCCCCCTCCCTCCCACCAAACCCTCCTCTCCCCTCCTCCCATGTTTAAGTCATCGTATGACTGTTGTAGACCACACATGAGGCCATGACTGCTGAAGAGCTTTGCACGTGCTGCTCTCGTTTTAACAAGCATGACATCACTGTGCAGCAGAAGCGAGTCACGGAAATCCAGCATGACCCCCTGCTGTTTCCCTACTCGGAGATTAAGAGCATCGAGGACGCCATAGTTCTGCTCACTGACTTCGTCAGTCACCTTCTGAACTATCCAGCCTCGTGTGGATGATGATGATATGATGATGTAGATATAATTATAGTGCCTATCCTCGGCTGGAGGCTCAGCTATCAGCTCTTTACAAACATGGGGCCATCTGCACAACAGGGTGCCTACATGGGTAGAGCCGACTAACGGCTGCCATTGGGCGCTCATCATTCGTTTCCCGTCATTCATTCAGATTACAGGCACGTACACATACAAACTCACATTTTACGTGTGTGACCGTTTTGCACGCTGGAAGGCAGACAGCTTCAAGCCATTGCTGTTAGCGCTTCCCACCAGACGGGTAAAGGATACTTCTGGGACGTTTCATGCTTCATTCCCTTCCTGGTCTTCTCGCACATTTCTTGTCGGCAAAGCAGAAGGACTTTTGGGATCATTTTGGATGGCATAGTTGAGAGGGTGTTATAGCTGAGAAGCATCTGACAGTGACATAAACCCCTGTGCACACCCAATGGATCTTTAGATTTTTGAAACAAAGACCTAGAACTTGGATGGACAAAGAGGTGTCCATCAATGTCAAAGCCCCTTTGATGGATGACACGTGTCGATCATTGACAAAGCCCACATGTGTGTGTGTGCTGTCTCACGTACTGCACGTGTTTTGCACCGCTGACTGCCATAGATAAGATTCAACAGCGTAGATGCAGTTTACAGGACACTCCTCTGACAAGTGCGGTGGAGCAGGATGATAAATTGTGTTTTACTCATGCTGTATTTCACCCTTGTAATTGGGGATCCTTTCTTTCAACTAAAGTCACAGAACAGTCTTGAGATTTCCATAACAAAGTTGAAACAAAGTGAGTATAAAGGATCAAGTTTTGATACCTTCTATGACAAATAAAAACAACACAACATCTTTACTTTTGTGGATTTATGATAAACAAAAAGATATCCCAAAGAATAACAACATTCAGTTGTTTTTGTTTTCTCCGACAAAAAATTGGCTTAGTGTCATATTTGTCACCATTTTGTAGACTCACTTTGGGTTCGTTTGCACGCACAGACGCGCACACACACACACACACACACAAACACACACACACACACACACACACACATACACACACACACCAAAGCACCGTACATATATTTCAAATGCTAGAAAAAGTAAATGTAACTGAAAAACATTTTTAATCCACTTACCATACACTTACGATTTACTCTATCACAGATTCAATGAGCGGCGAGAAAGTTACGGGTTGATCCATGTATGCTACAGCATGTTTGCTGTAAAGAAAAGAGCATATACCTGACTTTTGATGTAGTTTGGGATGATGGACGTACCTGTAGGTAGTCAAGAAGCTAGTCGACCAGTGTGATGCCAACGTTTTGTAGTTCAGTGTGCGAGACATAACAGCGATTATGACAATCTTCTGTAAAGTTAGAAACAAGATTCAGTATATTGACAACAGTGACCAGCATGTGGACATTGCTCAGTCGCAAAAAATATCTAGCAACCAACATCAGTGACAGGCTCAATAATTTCAAGTCAGACGCCACATCCTGTGTGTGTGTGTGTGTGTGTGTGTGTGTGTGTGTGTGTGTGTGTGTGTGTGTGTGTGTGTGTGTGTACGCGCATGTGTGTGTTATTGAAAATATGGGGCAGATGGAATTGACTCAGAAAAAGAGGGAAATATATGTTTTCAGTTTCAATGTTTGTTTTTTTTTCTATTACACATAAGCGGAGGGGCAGAAACAAATAGTTGATTATATGAGTGAGATTGCAGGTGTGAATGTAAAGAACAGACCATGTAGAAAGTATTAAATGTCAAATGAAAGGCGTGTGCTCGTGTTTGATCGAAAGAGCCTGCGTTATTTCTAACACAGAGGAAGAGAACCA
Organism: Babylonia areolata; assembly: GCA_011634625.1. NCBI lineage: Eukaryota > Metazoa > Mollusca > Gastropoda > Neogastropoda > Buccinidae > Babylonia > Babylonia areolata. The sequence continues at coordinate 5,746 of JAAQRG010329127.1, read as the reverse complement.
CGACAGCACTACATTTGATGCTCGGCAGGCGTCGTCTTCACAGTGGCCAATGGAAAACAACAACAACAACAACGAAGTCAGGTTCTCCACTTTGGAGAGGACGCTCACTCTGTGTGGCTCGGGGACTGAGCGATTATTGTCGTGAGTTGGAGGCCTAGGAAGTGGTGTCCTTTGCTTTGTAAAATCATTACAGCCACATACGAACACCATCAAAGTGACTCAGCAGCAGTGCTGAGTCTCCTCAGGTATGTGGCATCCTGGAGATCTAACATCAGATGTTCCCTGTGGAGTCGGATGCTGGAACAATGACGAACGTATCCTGGTGTCGCCGTGTATGGAGGACTGGGGATGAACAGCGTGGGAGTAATGCCACTGAAACGGTGCAGAATATTGAGCAGCAAAACAATTTTCCTGTGCTAAATGTAAGAAGTGATTTTTTTTTCTGCAGCGAAGGGTAATTTCAACGATATGGTGTGGAAGGAAAGTAGATTGAGATGGACTTACTTGTTGATATTCAATGAAATAAGTATGGTGCCTAAACGCTCTGCGATTCTCTTCTCTTTCTTTGTTCTTTTTTTGTTCTTTTTTTTTTAAATCTCTTTTGATTAGAATGCGAGATTCGAAACAGACGGATATTTGTGTTCAGAACATCTGAGTAAAGAACAGATTGTATTGAGGTATGGTTCAATGATTGCCTTTTCAAAGGTTTTGAAGACCTCCCTATGTGAATTACAGTTGGGGTAAGTTATACAGAGCCTCGTGGGTATGGGGGATGGGAGGAGAAGAAGGGGATTTCGCTTCCAGAATGAAAATTATGCTCCGGTGATACGTTTGAAGGAATGGAAAGTGGACTGATTTGTTGGGTGAGTCGAGTGTATGCTGTAAATTTTGGAGTGATCAGATTGAAATAATAGCGGAAGACATTTTCTTTGTGTAACATATCTGCCAAGTCACTTAAATGGCAGATGGCTGGCAAAGGAAAAATGTTATTGTGACCATGTAGTTAACTGCTCATATATAGCGGTGCTGAAAAAACAACAACATTGGCTGCCTAAGTCTCAAAGAACACTGATTTGCACAATATTTGCGATCTGCTGTTTTGAAGAAATTAAAAAAAAAAAATCTACCAAAAAACTGCGATGTGTTAAAGACAAAGCGATAAACCACGTATTTATCTTTGTAAAAAAAACAACAACAAAAAACCCAACTTCACCCGTATTTGTAGTCGGGGTTGCACATTAAGATTTATTTCCAAGTCATGAGTATTCGTCATAATGTATATTCAAGTTGAAAGTAGATAAATGAATTCATAATACTAACCATGCAGGTAATATGCATTTAGTACATCATGCTGGTGATTACGAGTTGATGTGTTTGAATCAATAATTACTAATGAGCAGTATAGAATGTTTACTCTGTCTTCTGCTGTGTCAGAGTAACCTGGATGCGTTCTGTTACAATAATTACTAATGAGCAGAATAGAATGTTTACTCTGTCTTCTGCTGTGTCAGAGTAACATGGATGCGTTCTGTTACAATAATTACTAATGAGCAGAATAGAATGTTTACTCTGTCTTCTGCTGTGTCAGAGTAACATGGATGCGTTCTGTTACTTGAATTTTAAATGTGTACATGATGATTGAGAAAGGAACCCATCGTTGAGCTAGCCCAGACAACTACGTCAACCAGTTCCAAATATGCACAATCGATACATTTTCCACAACCTGGACACATACCTGTGCCATAGTGTTCTGAATCACCCATGCCATTCATACACCCACATTGCAACTCACGGATCCAGTGTCTGTCAGGCTTTCGTGGGATGTACATTTCTGCCGAACAGTGCCCAGAACGTTTCCCTGTAGCGGGACCCCATGGTGTAGTACACAATGAAGTTGAAAGTGGAGTTGATGTAAATCAGTATTTCTCTAATCCATAGACAAGTCAAAAAGAAATTATGATTGCGTTTCCCAGCTTTCATTTCTGGCAAAAACAGCCAACAGAAACGTATCAGAAAAACGGGACAAATACAAACGATGAACAAGACGGAGGTACCGACCAGCATTTTGGTCAACGCCACTTCACAGGCCGAGATTGATGTAGTTTCTGACCGCCACCTTGCAGCCTGGCGAAGTCTCACCACTGTCATGATGGTCGTCGTCGTTACCACAATCATTTCGATTCCCGACAGACCAACACCAAACGTAATCATGTCCAAATTATCTATGAATGATTTGTGAGCGCTGTAGAATTCCCCCTCAACAGCTGTGGTGACTACTGCACCAGATACCGGATCACGAAGACACCCAATGCGAAATCTAAAAACTGTCACGAAAAACAGTCCTAACACCAGGATATGTACCACTCCGATGATTATCGCCATTGTCTTTGTTCTTAGAATATTTTGAAACTTGAGAGGATTGTATACACATAAACATCTTTCCACAGCTATGATGGTAGATATGGCAGGCGAAACGAAAGAAAAGCCTAAAAATGTAGTCAAGTTAATGTTTGTGGTAAAAGTCATAACTTGACCGAATCTTTCTTTCGATGTAAACTGAATATACAGTTGCTCGGCTTGCCGCAAGAACGAAAAAGACAGGTAAATTCCATCGGCCAAAGCTAACACAAAGAGACACAGTGTGACACGATCGCGAAGACCTTGCTTGTAAAACACAGCCATGTTGATGACGTTGGCGGGCCCACCAATCAGAAATAACAACACCGACAAGTTCTCTTTGATTCTGCGTACGATAGTTTCTACATCTTCACTGACAATGTTGTCAGGATTGTCCCAGGGCAAATATTCCATATCACTGAACACGATATCAATGCATTCATTTCCAAGTGAAGCATTTTGCACAGACATTTGAAGGTTTTCTGTGGGTGTTGTTTGGGTAGTAGCATTGTCATATACTGATTTATTTAGAAGCAACGTTTTAAAAACTTCGAAATTTGCTACCATTTTCAGGCTTTTCGTTTATTTCTGCAAGCCGAGAACTATCGAGGCACTTTCCTGTTTATGCTTATACCAGAAGAGTTTCTTGAGTCGTTGAATGATTTATTGCTTGCTTGACAGATTGGTTGACTGTCTGATTCAGTTAATCCTTGTCTCTGAAGAGGTAAACATGAATCGTTTTGTTTCAAGCCATCAAGTTATGAACTAAACGACAATGACATGTATTTAGATGAATCATTCATGGCTTCAGAGTGTTGGCCGGGAACTGGAGAAAGAATGGTTCATCTTTAACGTACTTTTTATTCACGACAATAGTATTTCGTTGTGTGTGTTACCACAATTCAATTTCTAAACTGCCTGTATACAACGAGTGAGAACACTATTAATCTTGTCTAATGAACACATCATTCCTCCCAGTGGGTGCAACCTTGCCGTGGTTGGGGGGCTTGCGTGTCTCAATAACCCTGAGAGCTATGCTGGCGGGAGATTCGTCTCCTGGTAGGGCCACCCAAGTCAGACAGGTCAAAGGGTAGAGACCAGACGAATAGTACCCACTGGTCCTCCAGGTGGGGGGTTTGAATTAGGCTAACAACCCGGTTCTGTAAAAAGAAGACTGTTACAGAAACTGCAACAACAAACTCTGAGAACTGCTTGGTCCAGGAGGGGTACTCTCTGGTAGAGCCCATGACGCGAGCTGGTGAAAGCCCTTGGGAAGCCAGTGCGCCGACAACTCTTCTGACGACAAAGGCCAAAACCAGGATAGGGACCTGGAACATCAGAACCCTATACGAGACAGGCAAAACAGCTCAAGTCTGTCGTGAGATGCAAAGGTACAACTTGAAGATTCTAGGCCTATGTGAGACAAGATGGACAGGATCAGGAAGAACGCAACTAGTGAGTGGAGACACCATCATCCACTCTGGACAGGAAGAAGGCCAACCCCACACCCACGGAGAAGCGTTGCTGATGACACCCGAAGCAACACGAGCACTGCTGTCCTGGGAGCCTATGTCACCAAGGATCCTCACGGCACGCTTCAATTCAAAGGGCAGGAAAGTTACCATCATTCAGTGCTACGCCCCTACCAACGTGGCAGTCATCGAAGAGAAGGATGATTTTTACCAACAAGTCCAAGCAGTCATAGACAAGACACCCAAAAGAGATATGAAGATCCTCATGGGAGACCTGAATGCCAAGGTAGGCGCCGACAACACAAACAGAGAGCTCATCATGGGCAGACACGGCACTGGAGTGCAGAATGAGAATGGAGAACTTTTCATGGAGTTCTGCACCTTCAATGACCTGGTCATTGGAGGCACCTTGTTTCCCCACAAGACCATCCATAAGACCACGTGGGTTTCCCCTGACGGCAAGACCGAGAACCAGATCGACCACATCACCATCGGTCGTAAGTGGAGACGAAGCCTGCACGACGTCAGGGTAAAGCGCGGCGCAGACGCAGCATCGGATCACCACCTGGTTGTGGCAGCACTCAAAACCAAGCTGAAGGCCTACAACGACCAGGCTGCAAGACCATCGCACAAGTACAACGTGCACAGCTTGAAGGAGAAACTCAAAGCAGAAGAGTTCAAGATTGAATTGAGGAACAAGTTCAGTGTGCTTTCCCAACTCCCAGAGGACTCAATAGAAGAACATTGGCACAGCCTTCGAGAGACCTGGACAACAACTTGCAAAACAGTCCTGGGCAAGAAAACGAGGAAGCACAAAGAGTGGCTATCAACAGACACCTGGACACTCATCACTGAGAGGAAGCATTTGAAAGACCAGATCAACTGCACGCAAGATCAAGCCGAGAGACATGAGCTACAAGCACAGTACTGGGAGACGAACCGACAAGTAAAGCGAAGTGCGAGAAAAGATAAAAGAACCTACATCGAGGAACTGACAGCAGAAGCTGAGAGTGCAGCAGGTCAGCGGAACATGAAGCGCCTGTATGAGATCACCAGGACACTCTCCGGGAAAAACAGCAACCCAAGCCGGCCCGTCAAGGACAAAGACGGAAACACCATCCTTGGCGAAGAACAGCAGAGAGCAAGATGGGCGGAGCATTTCAAAGAAACGCTCAACCGACCAGCACCACCCGCCCCACCAGACATCCTGCCACCTACCAAGCTCCTCGACATCAACACCAACCCTCCCAGCAAGACCGAGATCGTCAAGGCCATCAAGTCCCTCAAGTCAGGAAAGGCAGCCGGCCCAGATGGAATTCCACCTGAAGCTCTGAAGGCCGACATCCAGACTTCAACTGAGATGCTGCACCCTCTCCTTTGCAAGATCTGGGAACAGGAGCGAGTGCCAAAAGACTGGAAAAGAGGACATCTTGTAAAGCTGCCAAAGAAAGGGGACCTTTCATCCTGCAACAGCTGGCGGGGAATCATGCTGTTGTCTATTCCGGGCAAGGTACTGAGCAGAATCATTCTTGAGAGACTGAAGAACGCTTTGGACAAGACACTTCGGGACGAACAAGCAGGCTTCCGACAAGATCGCTCGTGCACGGATCACATCGCAACCATGCGCATCATCATCGAGCAGTCCCTGGAGTGGCAGACCCCCCTGTACACAGTCTTCGTCGACTTTCAAAAAGCTTTTGACAGTGTCGACCGAGATGTCATCTGGAGACTGATGTACCACTATGGATTTCCACCAAAGTTTGTAACCATCATCCAGCAGATGTACGAAGACGCCATCTGTCAAGTGATCCACGACGGGAAACTGACGGAACCTTTCAGTGTGCAAACCGGCGTCCGTCAGGGTTGTTTGCTCTCAC
>JAAQRG010329118.1:0-10529 GCA_011634625.1 Babylonia areolata | reverse complement strand
TCAGAGCTGAACAAAACATGACGTAGTAGAAAAAGTAACGCGCACACACACAGACACACAGACACACACACAGACACACACAGACACACATACACACACACACACACACACACACACACACACAGAGGGAGAGAGAGAGAGAGAGAGAGAGAGAGAGAGAGAGAGAGAGAGAGAGAGAGAGAGAGAGAAACGGAAGAAAAGCAAAAAGAAAATATTACACTGTTTTTAAGCAACATGATTTTGACGTCATTCTTAATTTCAAGAAACAGTGTTATAAATCAAGAATAATCTTAAAACCATCTTTGATAATAATATGACCATTACGATTCAGCAAAATGTTTGTCTCGGAAACACTAGAAACCGTCCTTCACTGACAAAAAAAAAGTGGAACAGCTATCAAAAAATACGTAAAATAGTTCAGACCTTTATCTGTCAAATGATTCGAAATGTAAAATAATAAGTAATCCAAAGAAATGGTAATAATCCTGATTATGATCCCTTCACTATGGGTCTTTGTGTTAGTGTGGAAGGGCTGGTTTTCGAAATTCTAAAATCTAAATCCCCGAACAAGAACAAAATAGATCAGACTTGACCAGACCGTGACATGACCAGAACAGAGCAAAATAGCAAGAGCAGATGACAACAGAATAGAATATACAGAACAAAACAAAATAGAACAGAGTAGAATTGAATTAGCTCGGATCCATCGACCTACATGCAAACTTGAAACACCCTGCTTTCAGAACAGTAAAGCAAAGCAAGTTAACTCCTGATAACTTTAAAACCAATACCAAGATCAGAGGAAAAATAGCAGAGCGGATTAGAATAGAGCAGAGGAGAACAGAAGAGATAAAAACATAATCATGAATAAGCTCCGATCCAACACTAACACCACCACCACCACCACCCTCCAACCGTGCATGCAAACTCAAAACATCCAACTTTCAGAATAGTAAAGCAAAGCAAAATACTGATAATATACTAACGTATGACCAATTCCAAAACCAGGGCAAAATAGCAGAGCAGAATAGACTGCTAGAGGAGAACAGAACAGAATTGAATAAGCTCTGATCCATCACTCCTTCCCGTCCCAAAACTACATGGAAACTCAAAGCATCCTACTTCAGTTCACAACAGTAAAGCACAAAGCAAGTTACTACCTCCTAATAACTTAGAACCACACACCAAAATAATAACCAGATTCCGCGCAGCAAGGTTTAGCTCCCCCCGCCGTCATGTGCTGATGATGTGCTCAGTCGGAAACCAGCTGCAGGACTGTTAATAGTTTCGCACCGTACCCCCACCACCAATCCCTCTCTCCCCCACCAGAGGATTACCAATACCCCCCCTACCACCCACCCACCCTACCACACCCCCTAACCACCCCACAGCGTTCCTGTCATTTCCAGAAGCAGTAGGTACCTACAGCTAACCATAATACCAGTACCCAGACCCTAACCTCTGAGGCTTTGAAATAGGGTCAGCCCTTCATCAGTCCCTCATCCTATACTATATCCAGCTTTATCGTCTTACATCTCGCTCATCCACCAGCCGTCTTCAATCATGCCAGACACAGCGACACCTCCTGTGCTGCAGCCCGCCCCCACCCCCCACCCCCACCACAAACTGCCACCCCCTACATCCTCCTCCTCTCCCCCAACCACACAGACACACACACCACCCCTACCCCCCAAAGAAATAACCACTTCACTACGATGCGTGGGCACATACAGGCAGCGCAAAGGCGTCGGATGGCGTTGTCATCGTGGAAGAAACTTATTCCCACTTCATTACCTTTTTTTTTTTTACCCCCCACCACAACCCCCGCCAGATTTTTTTTTTAATTCATGGGGTGATGGTGGTGCAAAAAAAAAAAAAGGTCTGGTCATTTTGAGTGAGAATTAATGGATAATAGGAGAGGGTTGTGAGGCGGCAGGGTGGCAGAGACCAGATATTGCATCAGTACCAGAAAGACATCAATCACTGCTGGGGGTAGATTCGCTTTCACTGTTTGTGAGCTAGACACGACGTAAGTGTAGCTTCCGGTACACCTCTCCTATAGCTATACATGAAGTAAGTGTAGCTTCCGGTATACCTACTCCCATAGCTAGACATGAAGTAAGTGTAGCTTCCGGTATACCTACTCCTATAGCTAGACATGAAGTAAGTGTAGCTTCCGGTACACCTCTCCTATAGCTAGACATGAAGTAAGTGTAGCTTCCGGTATACCTACTCCCATAGCTAGACATGAAGTAAGTGTAGCTTCCGGTATACCTACTCCTATAGCTAGACATGAAGTAAGTGAAGCTTCCGGTATACCTACTATAGCTAGACATGAAGTAAGTGTAGCTTCCGGTATACGTACTATAGCTAGACATGAAGTAAATGTAGCTTCCGGTATACCTACTATAGCTAGACATGAAGTAAATGTAGCTTCCGGTATACCTACTATAGCTAGACATGAAGTAAGTGAAGCTTCCGGTATACCTACTATAGCTAGACATGAAGTAAATGTAACTTCCGGTATACCTACTATAGCTAGACATGAAGTAAATGTAACTTCCGGTATACCTACCATAGCTAGACATGAAGTAAGTGTAGCTTTCGGTATACCTACTATACATAGTTTACTGAGTTTTGGGTTGCGTGATGAAAATGAAGGCTGCGCGGAGAAAACTAATTGTATTGTATTGTATTGCATTGCATTGTATTGCATAACATTGTATTTACTTTAGCATATTTTAAGACACAGACACACAGGCAGACACAAATACACGCTCACACATACGCACACACTCACACACACACGCATACACAAATATACCCCCTCTCCTCTACACACAAACGCACACACACACACACACACACACACACACACACACACACACACACACACACACACACACACACACACACACAAACACCGGCACACACACATACACATCGATACACACACAAATACACACACAAACACACACACACACAAACGCGCGCGCGCGCGCCTGCACACACAAACACACACAACCTCTCTACACACACACACAAACACAAACACACACATACACACACACACACAAAAACACCTGCACACACATTCACACACACACACACACACAAACACACACACACACAAACGCACACACTCCCACTTCCCTCTTCCTCCTTTCCAAGCACTCACTCACTGCCTTTCATTCTCTCTCCCAGTGGAACCCCCAGACTGCAAGACTAGACGGTCCATCTCAAGGTATCAGTGGCTGCAACAGGCCTCTTTACTTATCTCCACCTCACTCTCAGCACCCCCCCAAGAACTTTCCCTTCTCCGCTTCTTCTCTTTTCACCTACCCTCCCCGCCCACCCCCACAGTCCCCTATCCCCCACCCCCTACGGCGTATAGGCAGACTACCATCCCCCCCCCCACCCCCCCCGCCCAAGCCACCCTCCCCGCACCGCAATATTTTATTCGACAGTTGACAATTCAGTTTGGTCTGGACGAATGCCTGCTACAAACAATAAGAGTTGCTCCCCACTGTTTCCACCCTTCTTTCCCCCGCCACCACCACCCTCCCCTCCAAACACGCTCACACACACACACACACACACACACACACACACACACACACGTGTACCCCCCCCCCCACACACACACACATACACATGAGCACAAAAACCTGTACCTACAAATGCGCAACACACACACACACACACACACACACACACACACACACACACAGAGAAAGAAATAACAGCCTCCAATCTCTCTAAACCCCCTCAGCCCCCTCACTCCCCCTTCTTCTCCTCCTCCCCCACCCCTCCCCGCTCCCCTTTCCAAGCACTCACTGCCTTTCATTCTTCCTCATCCCCAGTGGAACCAGACTGCAAGACGGTCCATCTCAAGTTATTAGTGGCTGTAACAGACCACTGTCCTCTCCCCCAACTCTCTCCCCCCCTCACTCACCCCTCCAAAAACCCCTTCCCTTTCCGCTACCCAGCCTCCACCATAACCTCCACCCCCCGCTACCCCTACCCCTCCCCACCCTCTCCGGCGTCAGCCAGACTACCCTTCCTCCAACCCTTCCTCCCCTCCAGCACCCTCCTTCCCCGCCCTGCAATATCTTATTCGACAGTTGACAATTCAGTTTGGTCCATATAATATGAATGCCTGCAACAATACGAGTCGTTCCTCACGGTCTCTACACTTCTCCCCCCACCCTCCCACGCACACACACACACACACACACACACAGCCAACACGAAAACACAAACACGAAAACACACACACGAAAACACACACACGAAAACACACACACACACACACACACACACACACGTACATACGTACACACGAGCGCGCCCTCTCCCCCCCCACCCCCCGCCCCCCCACACACACCCTAACATCCCCTTTCTCTATTTCCCAGCTTATTTGAAGAGAATCCAGAGTTTCCCAGCTTCCTTTCTATTCCCCCTCCGCTTTATATTAGGCCCGCGACGATAACTCGCCCACCCCGCTGTCAAGACCGATAACTCCCTCACGTCAAGACAGATAACTGCGGTCATCTCCTCCCTTCCCTGCCTCCGCCCAGTGGGAGATAAAAGAGGGCTAGTAGGCGAAGCGGTCGTCTCGCGGGCTAATCGGGCAAAAAGATTTTCCCATAGCGGAAGATGAAAAGCCCCTGAAAGGCCGACAAAACTGGCTTGGGAGGGGGTGTGGGTGGTTGGGGGGAAGAGTTGGTCAAGCGTGCATCGTCTAAGAGAGAGAAGAGAAAATCGTTAACGAGTGAGAAGACGCACAGAGACGTGTGCGAAAGTCTTCTCTGGGGGTACCACCAGGGTTTTTGTTTTTTTGTTTTTTGTTGTTGTTTTTTTGTGCCTGTTTCCAACTTCCAGCAGCGTTGGTATGTATGTGTGTATGTGTTTGGGGTGGATGGGTGGGTGGGTGGGTGGGTGAATTTTGTGTTAGTGGCAGCAGCACGCAGCAGGTGTGTGTGTAAATACACAATCGCACACACACACACACACACACACACACACACACACACACACACACACACACACACACACACACACACACACACACACACACACACACACACACTATAAAACACAAAACACTGAAAACACACACACACACACACACTCACACACACACACTCACACACACACACTAACACACTTATCCACACACACACATGTACATATCTGTGCCAGAGAAGCATCATCACCCAGATCGATTGTATTCCCCACCCCGTCCCGTCCCCTCCCCTCGCCCACCCCACCATCCCCATTCTCTACTTTCCCATCCTCCAACCAATAACCCCAGATAAATGACGACCTGCTTTGGTGTGCCGCCCATTCTCTCTCTCTCTCTCTCTCCCCCACCATCCTCCCTCCACCCACACCCCGCCTCCCCCCCCCCACCTCCCCTCTACTCTTCACCAGTTATGTCACAGCTATAAGAAGATATGGATCTATAGATCCAGCAGTTGGTGTTACCAAGTCCTGAGCCTTGATCCAAAGGGCGTCATCCAACTATAGGTCGTTAACTCTCTCCATACGAACGGCGAAAGAGACGACGTTAACAGCGTTTCACCCCAAGTACCATCATCAAGATGTTGCAAGCGGAAGGCTCTTATACTGAAGACGTGAATGTTGACAAAGAATACCACAATTCTGACGACGGAAGCTAAAGGTTGGGTCATTCAGACACCCACTGGACATCCGAGGGGTCTGTGTAGAGGAGAAGAGAGGACTGGCTGTACTGAGTGAGTTAAAGGTAGACTCTTTGGTGTCTTAGGAAGGAAGTCAAACAATGTTGATTGTTGCACCAGCCAATAATAGGTCGCTGAAGTCAACTCTTCAATGTTTGAGGAAAAAAGTGAAACCATGTTGCTCATTGTATCAGCCAATAATTGGTCGTTAAAATAAAGTCTTTTGTGTTCGAGGAAGAATGTGAAGCCATTTTGCTCATTGTATCAGCCAATCATGGCCTGGCTTCGCTGACGAAGATCTAGGAAGGGCGTTGTCCACGTCTGATGCAGGCACGCTCATGGCTGACAAGGCCAATGCGGGAAAAGCAGAGTTGGCCGCAGCGGTTGCAAGGGAAAGTCTGGTCTGGTTTCGTGGCTGCAGCGTCGTGGTTCTTCCTCCTTCTGCGTTTGTCCTCAAGGCTGGCCCTGCGGTTGTTTTCGAAGGAGGAGACAGCTTGGTGGATGGTGCGTCGCCAGGTCTCTCGATCAGCGGCTACTGCGGACCACTGGCGATGGTCAATGTGACAAGCACCGAGAGCTTTCTTCAAGGAGTCTTTGTATCTCTTCTTGGGTGCTCCTCTGTCACGGTGGCCAGTGGACAGTTCGCCATACAGCGCGATCTTGGGCAGGCGGTGGTCCTCCATCCCGGACACGTGCCCTGCCCAACGTAGCTGGGTCTTTAGCAGCACTGCCTCGATGCTGATAGTCTTTGCCTGCTCCAGGACCTCGACATTTGTGATGTAGTCACTCCAGTGGATGCTGAGGATGGTGCGAAGGCAGCGCTGGTGAAAGCGATCAAGCAGTCGTATGTGGTGCCGGTAGGTGACCCAGGTTTCTGAGCCATACAACAGGGTGGGCAGTACAACAGCTCTGTACACGCTGATCTTTGTGTCTTTCTTCAGGTGTTTGTTGTTCCACACTCTCTTGTACAGCCTGCCGAATGCGCTGTTTGCCTTTGCAAGTCTGTTGTCGATCTCCTTGTCGATCTTGGCGTCAGACGAGATGGTGCAGCCTAGGTAGCTGAACCGGTGGACCGACTTCAGCTCTGTCTCACCGATGTTGATGTGAGGAGCGTGGAATTCTTCCTGTGGGGCAGGCTGGTGGAGAACTTCCGTCTTTTTCAGACTGACTTCTAGGCCAAAGAGCTGCGCAGCCTCTGCGAAGCAGGACGTTATACGCTGCAGGGCCGCTTCTGTATGGGCGACGAGGGCAGCATCGTCGGCAAACAGAAGCTCTCTGATGAGTTGCTCCAGTGTCTTGGTATAATTGGTATAATTGGTATAATTGGTCGTTAAAATACAGTCTTTTGTGTTCGAGGAAGAATGTGAAACCATGTTGCTCATTGTATCAGCCAATAACTGAATCGGTCGTTAAAGTAAGTCTTTTGTGTTTTAGGAAGAAAGTGAAACCATGTTGCTTAATATTTTGCGTCAGCCAAATAGGTCAGTAAAATCAACTCTTCGGTGTATGGGCAAGAAAGTGAAACCGTGCGGCTTATAATTATAGCGTCAGCCAATAATTGGTCGTTAAAATCAACTCTTCGGTGTTTTAAGAAGAAAATTAAACCATAATGCTTGTATAACGTCAGCCAATAATTTGTCGTTAAAATCAACTCTTCGGTATTTTAGGAAGAAAATTAAACCATAATGCTTGTATAACGTCAGCCAATAATTGGTCGTTAAAATCAACTCTTCGGTGTTTTAAGAAGAAAATTAAACCATAATGCTTGTATAGCGTCAGCCAATAATTGGTCGTTAAAATCAACTCTTCGGTGTTTTAAGAAGAAATTTAAACCATAATGCTTGTATAACGTCAGCCAATAATTGGTCGTTAAAATCAACTCTTCAGTGTTTTAAGAAGAAAATTAAACCATAATGCTTGTATAACGTCAGCCAATAATTTGTCGTTAAAATCAACTCTTCGGTATTTTAGGAAGAAAATTAAACCATAATGCTTGTATAGCGTCAGCCAATAATTGGTCGTTAAAATCAACTCTTCGGTGTTTTAAGAAGAAAATTAAACCATAATGCTTGTATAGCGTCAGCCAATAATAGGTCGTTAAAATCAACTCTTCGGTGTTTTAAGAAGAAAATTAAACCATAATGCTTGTATAGCGTCAGCCAATAATTGGTCGTTAAAATCAACTCTTCGGTGTTTTAAGAAGAAAATTAAACCATAATGCTTGTATAGCGTCAGCCAATAATTGGTCGTTAAAATCAACTCTTTGGTGCTTTAAGAAGAAAATTAAACCATAATGCTTGTATAGCGTCAGCCAATAATTGGTCGTTAAAATCAACTCTTCGGTGTTTTAAGAAGAAAATTAAACCATAATGCTTGTATAGCGTCAGCCAATAATTTGTCGTTAAAATCAACTCTTCGGTATTTTAGGAAGAAAATTAAACCATAATGCTTGTATAGCGTCAGCCAATAATAGGTCGTTAAAATCAACTCTTCGGTGTTTTAAGAAGAAAATTAAACCATAATGCTTGTATAGCGTCAGCCAATAATTTGTCGTTAAAATCAACTCTTCGGTGTTTTAAGAAGAAAATTAAACCATAATGCTTGTATAGCGTCAGCCAATAATTTGTCGTTAAAATCAACTCTTCGGTGTTTTAAGAAGAAAATTAAACCATAATGCTTGTATAGCGTCAGCCAATAATTTGTCGTTAAAATCAACTCTTCGGTGTTTTAAGAAGAAAATTAAACCATAATGCTTGTATAGCGTCAGCCAATAATTGGTCGTTAAAATCAACTCTTCGGTGTTTTAAGAAGAAAATTAAACCATAATGCTTGTATAGCGTCAGCCAATAATTGGTCGTTAAAATCAACTCTTCGGTGTTTTAAGAAGAAAATTAAACCATAATGCTTGTATAGCGTCAGCCAATAATTTGTCGTTAAAATCAACTCTTCGGCGTTTTGAGGAAGCACGTCAAACAATGTTGATTATGCTTTCAGTGGGGCCATCTCAGACATTTTCGGTTATTCGTTTATAGTCTGTTAATCTAAGATGATGATATTAGACTGAAAACAGATGCCTATTATTATTATTATTATTATTAATTTTTGTATTTGTATTATCATCATCATCATCATTATTATTATTATTATTGTTTTTGTTGTTTGTGGTATTACCATTATTTGTATTTGTATCGTTATTGTTTTTATTACAATGATGATCATTTTTATCATTACTTAGAAATCATCATTTGTGAAAATCAATGGCAGGGGAAGAAATATTCAACTGAAAAAGAGGCAGTTGAGGTGGGGAGGGACGAGGGGGGGTGGACGGGGAGGGGATTGAGGAAGGAAGAGAGAGAGAGAGAGAGAGAGAGAGAGAGAAGGATCTGGAAAAGATAGAGTACAAATGTAAAATGGAGAGGGTGAGTGTCAGTGATTGGAGAACGAAAAACATAATACTGGAAGAGTGTGTGTGAGAGGGGTGGGGGTGGGGGTGTGTAAGAAGCGGGATTAGGACACTAGGAAATTAATCAATAATCAAATATTGTTTGTAATACTTCTATAGATTATTATTTGAAAAAAAAGGATGATGTGGGAGGGATCTCCGACAGAAAGTCAGGAATGGTGACATGTAGGTAGGTAGGTAGGCAAGGTGTGGACATGGTGGCCGCGTGTTCGTGGGTGTAGGAAGATAGGGGTGGTGTGGGGTGGGGTGAGGGTTGAAGGAAGAGTAAAGAATAACAATAGTATGTGTGCAATACAGAGAGACTGACGTGTGAAACTGTTTATATATATCTTACATATGTATATATATATATATATCTTACAGTTCTTATTTTCCCCAAGAACATTCTACACGCATCGCTAATGTGACCAACTCTAAGAAAGTGTTGAGTTTCACAAAATATTTTGAGGTGTTGAAAGTAGAGTGTTTGTTTTTTTATGTTTCTTCTTCTTCTTCTTCTTCTTCTTCTTCTTCTTCTTCTTCTTCTTCTTCTTCTTCTTCTTCTCACTGCATGTTGTTGCTGTTTTTCAGCAGTGACATTATACATACATACAGGCACATGACACGCAATGTAAAAAGCAGTATCCAGCAGTTATGATATCGTAGCAAATAAACACTTCAGCATTATCATCTCTTCACCGTTTCAACTTTGGAAACCTGAAAACCTCTCTTTCCACATGCACCCCTCACCTCTCTCCCACCCAGCCAACCCGCCTCTCCCCCCCCCTCCCCCATCCCCCCGTTCCGCCCCTACCGTTTTGTTTAAAGTCATTTTTCTTTCCATTTCTTTTCTTCTTCTTCTTGAATCCGCCTTCTCCTCTCTCTCCCCCCTTCTTCTTCTTCTTCCTCTACTTCTCCTCCTTCTTCTTCTCCTCCTGCTCTTCATGCCCCTCCTCTTCCTTCTCCTCCTCCTTCTCCTCCACCTCTTCCTCCTCCTCCTCCACCTTCTCCTCCTCCTCCTCCTCCTTCTTCTCTACTCCTCCTCCTCCTTCTTCTCCTCCTGCTCTTAATGCCCCTTCTCTTCCTTCTCCTCCTCCCCCTCCTCCCCCCTCCTCTTTCTTCTTCTTCTTCTCCTACTCCTGCTCCTCCTGCCCCTCTTCCTCCTCCTCCACCTCTTCTTCCTCTTCCTCCTCCTCCTCCACCTTCTCTTCCTTCTCCTCCTCCTTCTTCTCTACTCCTCCTCCTGCTCCTCCTCCTTTTTTTTCTTCTTCTTCTAGTCATCCTTTTCCCCCCTTCCTCCTCCCCCTTCTTCTTCAAATGTTCATTCGCCCTTCCTGCTGCGTCACAACGTATTTCTGTGTACAGCCCACCTCCATTCCTCT
>JAAQRG010329116.1:0-10545 GCA_011634625.1 Babylonia areolata | reverse complement strand
CCCCCTCCCTCCACACACACACACACACACACACACACACACACACACACACACCATTTCCCCTGCACCCACTGTGCCTCAAACCCTCCACAGATCCCTTTAAGTTTGACCCCACGGCGAAATATAACTCTGGTGCGCGCACAAACAAACAAACAAACAAACACACACACACACACACACACACACACACACACACACACACACACACACACACACACACACACACACTGTTATTTTAGATTTTTACTAACGTTTGTGCTACATCTTAAAAGTGTCTATCTTACAGGGTGAGAGCGACAGCATTTCTACACACGTCCTGCCTGTGATCAAGGAAAATCAATTAAAGCCGAAATCTTGGGAGAAATTTCAACTTTGTTTGTTGGACTTTTTGTTTTTTTTCTTTGAATCAGTTTTGTTCTGGTTGAAATGGTTTGTCGTGTCGTGTCGTGTCAAACATGGATGAGATTGCTGAGCCACTTCAAACGCTGCTCTCGGGAAAACTGAGTTTGATATATATATACATCAATGGAAGAATATGGAACCAAAAACACCAATAATGGAGCCAGCAGCAGCAATAAACATTGGCAACAACACTGACACCCACCTAACCTGCCCCCCCGCCCCCACCCCCACACACACACACCCCACCCACACCCCCCAAACAGGAGAAAACTAAGTTGAACTAACTTAATTAATTAAAACAAAACAAAACAAAAACTGTAGTGGGGTGAACTGGAACTAAACTAAACTAAACTAAACCGAGCCAATCTCAACCAAATCAAAACGAAGCCTACAATAACTTAACACACACACACACACACACACACACACACACACACACACACAGAGAGAGAGAGAGAGTATGAACTGAATCATGTCTAAGAAAACTAAAGACAAACCAAACAGCATGCACCATGTCTCACTTTGTAAAGTGGGAAGTTTATACATTTGTATTTATGTGTAGTATGCTTTGAAAAATAAAGAAATTAGTGGGTAAATAAACCAAGCCTAAAAAAGAAGAAAGAAAGAAAGAAAAGAAAGAACCGAAAAAGAAAAGAACACAGAAGACAGAAACACAGAAAAAAAAGAAAGGATGGAGGGAGGGAAGGAACAGAGAAGAAAGCGCAAAAAAAAGAGAAAAAATAAATCAAACATACGAAAGAACCGAAAATAATCAAAGAAAGAAAGAAAAAAACACAAAAACTCCAAGAATTATCCTGGTGGTATTTTATCCATGGAGGTCTACTTAAAAATTGATCACCAGGGGAAGCAAAATATGTGCGGGACTGGAGGTGAGTGATTGGTGAAGATTGATGGAGGTCATTGGTGCACGCGGGACCAAACAACCTGAGCCACTAGATGGTCATGTCATACAGTAAAGTTCTCTTTTTCTTGGGGTTCCAAGTTCCGGGACGTTGTGGTCTGAATGCGGTCTGTCTGTAAAACTGCATTACATTGTGTTACGTTACGTTACGTTGCGTTGCGTTGCGACGCCGTGCGGTGTAGTGCGTTGCGCTGCGTTGGTTTGCACTGATTGCACTCCATTGCATTGTATTGCGTTGTGTTGCGTTGTGTTGCGTTGTGTTGCGTTGTGCTGTGTTATGATGTGTCAGATAGTGCATTGCACTGTTCTACACTGTACTCTATACACTACTGACAGCATGCATTATCGGTGAATAATACCCTCATTACAGTATTGCAAACCCGATCAGCGTAACGATCAAGGTTAAAAAGTTAAAGGTCCCGCAGCCTTTCATGGCCATCGAAGCAGTGAATTCACACCCACTGTGTCCAGGGCTCAGCACAGGAAGGCGGGGCCCAGTCTGCTTCTTCCACCCGCTTTAACCGTCCCCAACCGAAGTCAGGTACCCCATTCACATCCGGGTAGAGTGAGGAACATCGGGGTGAAGTGCTTTTGCCCAAGGACACACAACACCATGCCGAAACGGGGCTTCCATTCCTGACCGCTGGTCAACACTGGACCACGAGTCCGACGCCTAACCGTCTCTGTCAGAGCACCTCTTAACTCTTTCCATACGAACGGCGAAAGAGACGACGTTAACAGCGTTTCACCCCAATTACCATCATCAAAATATTGCAAGCGGAAGGCTCTTATACTGAAGACTTGAATGTTGACAAAGAATACCACAATTCTGACGACGGAAGCTAAAGGTTGGATCATTCAGACACCCACTGGACATCCGAGGGGTCTGTGTAAAGGAGAAGAGAGGACTGGCCGCACTGAGTGAGTTAACGTAACGATTAGTAATGGCAAAAATTGAAATATAAATTAGAAGCACAAAAAAAAAGAAAAAAAAAGAAAGATGATAATAAAGAAAAAGAAAAAAGTGTGAAAAATTAAATATATAATTTTTAAAGCAACAATCTGTGATATTTTTGCACTTATATGCAGGAGATCTAAGAGGTTCAACCGTCTCCGAAAGCGGAGTATGGCTGTCTAGATGGCGGAATCAATAAGGTGATACATGCGGGAATCTCACTCATTGATCGATACTTGTAAACGTGAAACTACAAAGCACAAATGCGGTTTGGCATCCATCAGTCTCTGGGGACAATGGAGTTGTGCTGTTGGTGGTGACTGATGCAGCGTCGGGTGTGGCTGGACAGGTCGATACAGGAGTGACAGTCCCTCCCACACTGTGCACAGGTGACGTCTGTTTGGTTTGGGGTCTCTCTCTCTGCCTCGGAACTGAAGCCCACCGACGCAAAAGCAGAATTAAAAATTATATTAAAAAAAGAGAAAGGGTTCGATTGCAAACGTGTTGGTTACCAAGAGAAAATTGAGAAATGATTGTGTTTTGTCAAAACAACTCTTACGTGAGTGCAACGTGTCAAGCCTGTCCTGACTGACTGCAATCAGTTTGGGTTTTCATGTCGCTGTATCAGTTATGAGATGCTTCCGAAACCTCCTCGGCATCTCCCACAGAGATCCACGCCACATCGCTGATGAAGAAGTGAAAAGCAGTGTCAGACAAACCATCGTATCCTATGACTAGCTCCTGACTACAGTGAAGAGAGGCGAACTGAGCTGGTATGGGCACGTCTTACGATCAGCACGACTGGTCAAGACAACCCTGCAAGGCACAATGCCAAGAGGGAGATGGAGAGGCAGACACAGAATGAAATTAGTGGACAATATCCCAGTACAGACAGGCCTCAACAGACTGAGCAACGCCCTGAGAGGCACGAGGAACACAGAGAAACCGAGAGAGCTGGTTGTCAGGTGTCCCTAATAGCTTGAGATTACAGGATAAAAGAAGAGAAGAGTACTGTATTGTAGTGTATTGTATTGTATTGTATTGTATTTTGTGTCACACTAGATTTCCCTTCCTGGTCTTGATTTATCGTTTCATCCGAATGACAAGCACCCAGACTACAAACTCAAGCTCTAGTGGAGGTGGGAGTAAAAAATAAATCCCGACTCGAACCCGTCGGGCGCATCGCCACAAGGCCACCGCTGCCCACAGACGGTAACCTCTCTGTCAGTCCCCAGGATGCCGTTACCAATGTCTGCTACAAACGGTTTCCGCGAGCCTGCAACCCGAACAAGGTAACGTGACCTTTCACAGGTACTTGAAACTCCATTGCGCGATATATACCTGACGCGGAATTTAGATAGCTCCTGACAACTGCCTCCATTCCTGTAATTTCACCCTTTAGGATTTCTCTCTGGACTGAACGAGCTGATTTCTGCCCATCTACCCCCTTCCCCCACACCCCCATCCCCTCCCAGCCCACTCCCATAGTATGTATTCTTTCCAAGCATTGGTCAGGCCTCACCAAGCCGATGACTGGCAGCTGTTTCAGCCAATCAGAACCCACGATTGACACTGCTTGCGAATGCAGACAACGAGTTGGTGACAATCTCATGGTGGAAAAGTCAGTGGGCGGGTACGATAGTGCCACTGTGAGGCTCAGAGACAGTGATTGGACCAATCAGAACTTGTACAGAGCCTAATGAGTCACGTGACCGTGGTGTGTGTGTGTGTGTGTGTTGGGTCACTAAATTGAAGGTTCCTTGGTGCAAGAAACATACAAACGAACAAGCAAACAAACAAAAAAGAAAAAAAAAGCAGCAACATCATTACCATTATTTCATTATCCTCACTGTTTTTGTTGCTGTTGTTTCTGCTGCTGCTTTTGTCGTCGTTGTAAAATGTAACTACCACAACCATCGTCACCATTATAATCATCATCATCATCAACAATATTGTCAACGATTGTTGAAAATACTAGTACGTCCACACCTCAGTTGTTCTGTCCAATATTGCCTTGTGTCATTTCGCACAGGGGTTGGGGGAGGAGGTTGGGGGTGGGGGGGAGCGGTGGAGGTGAGTAAGGGAAGGAGGGTGGTCAGTGGCACTTCTGATCCTGTGTTCACCATTGCCGATCAGGGTTTGTGGCCCCTGTTTTAGCACGGTGATGCGTCCTTTGGGAAAGGCACTTAACTCTTTACTTCCTCACTCCACCAAGGCGTGAACGGGTAACCGACTTCGGGTTGGGGAAGGTTAAAACAGCGGAAGGATAAGATTGGGCTCCGTCTTTCTATGCCTTGCCTTCGGCACAGCGGATAGGAATTCACTGGCCCTACGGCCGCTAAGGCAACGGAACTTTTAACCATAACATTTTGCGTCGCTTCGTCTTGACCTTGCTTAGATTAAAACTGTTATAATGTAAAAACAATTAACACTATGCCATGCAGTGGGTTTCAGTATAACATAATGCACCAAAGTACTGTTCAATACAGCGCAGCCATAACGTGACACAACATTGCCTAAGCGAACATATGTGTTCCTTTTTTTTTTCCTACTGTTCTTGAACGTCTCCCCACACTTGTAATTTTTGACAAAAACCCACCCTTTCCCCACTCCATTAATGCTTCATGTCACCACTGTTTTCCCAGTTCCTTTCTCCCTCAAATTGAGTATGTGCATATGTGTTTGTGTGATGAACGAAATACATATATTTTCCTAAGTTATTTTTTAGAATTCTTAGCTCCAGTTTATTTAGAACTTATTTCATTGTTTTCTCGTTTCGAACAGTGAATTTCTCTACATGTGTAAAGACAATAAATCAGTCTTTGAGTCTTAAACACTGGCGAAGCAGTGCTTCATTCTTTTTTTCTTTTTTTTTACGAAAGACTTCAGGTGTGTGTGGGGGTGGGGTGGAGATGAGGGGTGGGGGTCGGGAGCGGTGGAGGAGGGTGTAGGGGATAGTGGGGAAAGGGGTTAAGTGCTCAAGTGAGAAACTGCAAACACAAACCGGTAGGAAGATTAACGCCAACAGCCCCGCGAAAGGCGCGTTAAAGAAAGCTCTTGGTGGCCAGACGTCTCATGCCACCATGCCATGACAAACAGCCTGTGTCGTCACACTGCACGAGCAGCCAATCGGAACGAAGTGATTGTGGTCAGGTGATGTCCTGTCAGCTGCTCTCAACACCCACTCGACCTTCTTAGTCGGACAACACGTTTTGTCGCTCTCCGTTCAGGTGTAAGACGACATAGTAGACCCCCCAGACTATTTTTATGTGCCGGATAGGAAATGGCCCCCACGAGAAAAGTGTCCATTTCCTTTTTAACCCTTTCACCGCCAGTCAATTTAGAGAACAAAATTCCCTTGTGGTATAAACATAGAAAAGATGGTGGCTAAGAATAGCTGAGAATTCCCCCTGCGATGTATAGAAAATACGGCCTGTCCTACCACTGAGCACTAAGAGCGGAAGGTTCATGGATGACAGACCAATGAATGGTCACCTTTCAGTGACATGGGTCCTCTACCACGCCTGTGCATAAATGCGAGCTTGGCGGTGAAAGGGTTAATTAGAGTGGTACAGTTTGCGTTCTTCTTGGCCATTGCATGTTTGTAACTTTGCGTGAGGCCGTATGGATTTTTAATGTACAACGAAGCGTATAGACAATCATAACATCAAAGTGCATAGTCATTTGTGTGTGTTGTCACTTCATCAAACCCCAGCTAGCACTCAGCTCTTTCAAGTCTGACCTTTAAAAAAAAAATCACACCTTTCCGAATAGCTCTTCCCGTGTCTTTTTTCTCTCCTGGTGCCAGAGGTATCAGTGTGTCAGGAAGCTGGCTGTGGAAGCGCTTTGCTTCGTCTTCACACAAGATTCAACGCTGAGTAAATACATTTATCATCACCATCAACATCTACATCATTATTAGTACTAAAATTATTGTTATTATCATTTTTATCATCGTTGTTGTTGTTGTTACCGTCATTATTGGCATAATCATTATCATCATTATCATTATTATGACTTTCTGCGTATGATGTCATGAGTTAATGATTAGCGCCAGACAGCGCTCTGAAGTGCTCTTCTTACAGCCGAGATTGTCGTGTACTTGAGAATGCATGTGAGATCGTTTACGCTTCCACCACCACCACCACCACCACCCTACCCCTCTTCCCCCTCTCCCCTTCCCCCTCTTCACCGGGCCATTCTGCTGGTGGTGTTTCATGCAGGATAAAAATATATGTGTTTGGGTTGGAACACTGGGTGGATCTGTGGTTCTAATACACTCAGCAGACAGCGAGGTGTGCAGAGTGAATGGTTCTCAATCAGGGATGGGGAGTGGGGGAGGAGGGGGGAGGGGGAGAGGAGAGGATGCGGCGAGGGAGGGGGATCAGGTGGGCAGGATTCCACACCACGTTCAGGGTCCGGTGTGTGTGTGTGCGTGACCGTTACGGGCTGAGTTTGTGTATCAAGAGAAAGACAGACAGACAGACAGACAGAGGGAGAGGTGGTGGGGAGAAAGAGAAAGAGAGATGGGTGGAGAGAGAGAATGACAATGAGTGAGAGAGAGAGAGAGACAGAGAGAGGTGGATGAGAGAGAGAGACAGAGACAGATGCAGTAAAAGAGAGACACGTGGAGAGAAACACATCCCCCCGCTCGCGCGCTCATACACGCGCGCGGCGCACACACACACACACACACACACACACACACACACACACACACACACACACACACACACACACACACACTGACATGCAAAGAAATACGTAGAACAGAGAAAAGCGAGAGTGCAAGCGAGAGAGGGAGAAAGACAGGCAGAGAGAGACAGAGACAGAGAGAAAGAGACAGTTATAGAGATAGAAGAGAGATTTAGAGACTAGAGACTGAGAAAAGGAAAAAAAAAAAAAAAAAGAAAAGAAAAGTGTATTTTTCTACGGTTTTTTGGTTTGTTTTGTTTTGTTTTTTTGTTTTTTGTTGGGTTTTTTTTTTGTGTGTGTTTCCGGACAATGAAAAACTGTTAATAATGCCTCAGAACTATTTTGAGCTTTGTCATGAAAAAGTCACTAATTGGTTGTGAATAAGGTCGCTGATAGTTACTTTGGTTTGATTTATTTGTTCTTTTAATTTGAGTTGTTTGTTTGTTTGTTCATTATTTTGATGGTTGGTGTTCTTGTTGTCATTGTTGTCGTTGGTGGTTTCTTGTTGTTGTGGTGGTGGTGGTCGTGGTGTTTTGTTGTTGCTGTTCTTGGTATGTTGTGGTTGTTGTTGTTATAACCATTGTGGTAGTTGTTGTAGTTGATGTTGTTGCTCTTGTTGTTGTTTTGGTGGGGATGCTGATGAAAATGGTGTTGTTTTTCCGTTGTCGTTGTTTTGTTGATGTTGTTAATATTTTCTTGTTGTTTTGTACTTGTTGTTATGTTGTTGTATTCGTAGCTGATTTGTTGTTCTTCTGTTTTTGTTTTTTTCTTGTTGTTCTTTTTGTAGTAGTAGAAGTAGTAGTAGTAGTTGTTGTTATTATTACTCTGCTGTAATGCTGGTGATGTTGTTTTGTTGTATTTTGTAGTTGTTGTATTGTTGCTTTGTTATTTCTGCAGTTTCTTTGGAAGTTTTTCTTGTGGTATGGTTGTTATCGTCTTGTTGTTTTTTCTGTTTTTGTTGTTTTGGCCGTAATGGTGGTGGTGGTGTTTTGTTGTTGTTGTCGTTGTCATTCTTGTTTGTTATTGCTGTTTTGTTATTGTCAGTGGTTGCAACAGTGGGAGAACGAATAAAACAGACAGAGAGGCAAGCAAAACAGAGAGTCAGAGACAGAGACAGACAAGAGGAAAACAAAAGAAAACAGAGGCAATACACAGACACAAAAATAAAATTGAGACAGAGAAAGAGACAACGAACTGTAAAACTGTAAAAAAAAAAAAAATCATACTAACAGTTTCCTCATTTTCGTTTATGTTCCCTTTAAAGAACCTAATTCGTAGGAGACGTCAACAAATTGTAAGGCTGTTAAAACAATTCCAACAGTTTTTCTTGTTTTTGGTTATGTTCCTTTTGGCCATTAAGTCCTTGTCTTCACTGTGTAACACACGCTGTGATGATATAACGAGGTCCTTCAAATTACCTTCTACATTACCTGTAAATTAACTGAATGGCTCGACTCCGATAACAGGTGTCTTAACACCGAAAGCTACAGGAAAGTAAACAAGGTGGAAAGAAAACGGAAAAGGAAAACAGATACAGACAGAGATATAAGATATAGTAAAAAAGAGACAGAGAGGCAAGCATGCAGAGAGAAAGAGGCAGACAGAGAGACAGACAGATAGGCAGACAGACAGATAAGGACAGGAACAATTAAGACAAAACGTCGAAACGCGTGAGTGCGGAGTGACAGAGAGAGAGAGAGAGAGAGAGAGGGAGAGGGAGAGAGAGAGAGGGAGAGAGAGACAGAGAGAGGGAGAGGGAGAGAGAGACAGAGAGAGGGAGAGAGAGAGAGGGATAGGGAGAGAGATGGAGGGAGGGAGAGAGAGTGAGGGAGAGGGAGCGGGAGGAGGGAGAGACAGAGAGAGGGAGAGGAAGAGAGAGACAGAGAGAGGGAGAGAGAGGGATAGGGAGAGGGAGGGAGAGGGAGAG
The DNA here is from genome assembly GCA_011634625.1 of Babylonia areolata. Classification (NCBI taxonomy): domain Eukaryota; kingdom Metazoa; phylum Mollusca; class Gastropoda; order Neogastropoda; family Buccinidae; genus Babylonia; species Babylonia areolata. The sequence goes on along the minus strand of JAAQRG010329116.1, from coordinate 1,644 downwards.
AGGAGAGGGAGAGAGATAGGGATAGGGAGAGTGAGACACAGAGAGAGGGAGAGAGAGAGACAGAGAGTGGGAGAGAGAGAGATGGAGGGAGGGAGAGAGAGGGAGGGAGAGGGAGCGGGAGGAGGGAGAGACAGAGAGAGGGAGAGGAAGAGAGAGACAGAGAGAGGGAGAGAGAGGGAGAGGGAGGGAGAGGGAGAGAGAAGGAGAGGGAGAGAGAGGGAGAGAGATAGGGATAGGGAGAGGGAGACACAGAGAGAGGGAGAGAGAGAGAGAGAGTGGGAGAGAGAGACAGAGAGAGGGAGAGGGAGAGACAGAGAGAGGGAGAGAGGGAGAGGGAGAGGGAGGGAGAGAGAGGGATAGGAGAGGAGGAGAGGGAGGAGGGAGAGGGAGACACAGAGAGAGGGAGAGAGAGAGACAGAGTGGAGAGAGAGAGATGGAGGGAGGGAGAGAGAGGGAGGGAGAGGGAGCGGGAGGAGGGAGAGACAGAGGGATGGAGAGAGAGACAGAAACAGAGAGACAGAGAGAGACAGAGAGCGAGAGAGAGAGACAGAGAGCAAGAGCGAGAGAGACAGAGACAGAGAGAGTTACATAGGGATAGAGTGGAGAGGCAGCGGTGAAGAGAGAGCTGGTAGATAGACAAACGTACATACATACATACTACTTACATGCATACATACATACATACATACATACATACATACATACATACATACATACATACATACATAGACAGATACATACATACATACATACATACATACATACATACATACATACATACATACATACATACTTACATACATACACGCATCCGCGCACACACACACACACACACACACACACACACACACACACACACACACACACACACACATACATACATACATGCGAGTGTATTCTGGCACGCGTTTCTGTATGTGTGCGTGTTGAGGAGGGAGGGTGTGTTGGGATGTTGAGAAGGGGGTGAGGAATGGCAGGAAGAGCGACTTGAAAACTGCTTTGAGCAGTACTTCTGGGGGCGGGGGGGACGTGCTATATATTTGTCCGTCATTATTATTATCATTATCATAATCATCATCATATATACATACATACATACATACATACATACATATATACATAGAGAGAGCAGAGTATACAGACAGACAGACAGACAAAGAGAGATGAAGACCACACATGCAAAGCTGATGAGGTTCGTATATAGGAGGGGGGCATAAAATAATACAAGTGATTAAAGACATTCAATTAGAATAACGGACATATACAGAGTTCGTTTATTTTTTTTTTCTTTTATTTTTTTATAGTCTGTTCAGCTAAGATGATGATATCAGACTGACTTATACCTGTAAAATCACACAGTGCTCCATCCAGAGAACTGCAATGGTAGGTACAGCAGGTGATTTACAAAACGCATAACACAAAACCATTGCCGCACAACTAATACTGCAAACTGCCGCGTTTTGCACAGCCATGTGCTGCGTGGGTGAGAAACAAACACACAGACACACACACACACACACACACACACACACACACACACACACACACACACACACACACACACACACACACCTCAGCCCTACCCCCCAACCTCACTCCGGACCCCCAGCCAAACCGACCAACCGACAGACACAGACAGACAGA
>JAAQRG010329114.1:0-10560 GCA_011634625.1 Babylonia areolata | reverse complement strand
CCCCCCCCACCCACCCACGAAGCTTTTCTTTCGGCATCAGTTATAACAAACGAACATGGAGGGGGTGTAGGGTGGGGGTGGTGATGCTCGGGGAGGAGGGGGGCGGTGGGGAGCTTGTAGTGATCACCGGACATACATCAGATCTATTTTTTACTGACATCTTAAACGTGTCAGCTAATCAGCAGCTGCTAAATGACTCCTTTACATCGTCGCAAGTGGCAGGCGGAGCAAGCAAACAAAAGCAAGGCGGTTTTCACCTTTTGCGGATAACCATCTGTTAATCGTCGACTAAACCTCACGACAATTTTTCAATTTGTTGGGTGAGGGTGAGAGTGAGTGCGAGGAAGGAGGTGGAGCTAGATTAGGGGAGGGGAGGAGAGGGGTGGGCGTAAGGTAGGATGGACATGGACATTGGTGGTGTAGGTGATGGTGAAGGTGGTGATGGTGGTGGTGGTGGTGGTGGTGCAGAGTGAGTTGTGTTGTGTTGTGTTCAAGGACATTTTTGGTCAAAGGGCCTTTTCAGGATCAAGCAGAATGGTTAAGACAAGACACTCAGCTGCCAATACAGAGAGTCCGAGTGGGCGTGGGTTCGAATCCCGCTCTCGCACTTTCTCCCAAGTTTGACTGGAAAATCAAACTGAGTATCTAATCATTCGGATGAGACAGTAAACCGAGGTCCTTTGTGCAGCACTCACTTGGAGCATTGGAAAAGAACCCATGGCAACAAAACTGTTGTCCTCTGGCAAAATTATGTAAAAGATAAATCCACTCTGATAGGTACACAAATATATAAGCATGCACTCAAGGCCTGAAAAGCGCGTTGGGTTATGCCGCTGTCAGACATCTACCTAGCAGATGGGGTGTGGCGTATATGGATTTCTCCGAACACAGTGACGCCTTCTTGAGAAATTGAAGCTGAAACTCAGTATCAAGCACCTTCTGTCAGGAATTCTCTGTCTCTGTATCTTCACTAATCACCAACCCTGTCCTCTTTCGAAACGAAACTGAAAATCTACCTGTTCTTCTTCTTCTTCTGCGTTCACTCGTATGCACACGAGTGGGCTTTTACGTGTATGACCGTTTTTACCCCGCCATGTAGGCAGCCATACTCCGTTTTCGGGGGTGTGCATGCTGGGTATGTTCTGTTTCCATAACCCACCGAACGCTGACATGGATTACAGGATCTTTAACGTGCGTATTTTGATCTTCTGCTTGCATATACACACGAAGGGGGTTCAGGCACTAGCAGGTCTGCACATATGTTGACCTGGGAGATCGTAAAAATCTCCACCCTTTACCCACCAGGCGCCGTCACCGTGATTCGAACCCGGGACCCTCAGATTGACAGTCCAACGCTTTAACACCTCGGCTATTGCGCCCGTCTTCACAAAGCAACAAAAGGACAGAGTAAATGCATGGGTCACCACCAAACGGATAGAGTTACACACAGTCTCGTCCGTCTCATCTTGCAAACGTCATGGCAAGACAAGGTCTGACCACCGAGACACTAGATTCGGCCAGATCCACAAGTTGATTCCAGCCTTCAGGCATTGAGGTCTCAGATGACTAGACATGTCCAATGGATGGAGAACCATTCTATTTTATTTTATCTCGTTTTTGGGTGGGTGGGTGGAGGGCAGTTGTTTAGAGCCCGCCGCCGCCGCCAAAAGCCATCACTCAGTCGAGTTATTCTTGGGATTCAGGTCGCAACTCTTGAATAGTGAAAGGGATTCATTGATCATACACATACTGATTTGCATGAGATTTAGCATTGTATGAAAACTTTGGGGGGCGGGGGGCTTTCTTTCTCTCTCTCTCTCTCTCCCTCTCTCACGCATACACACACACACACACACACACACACACACACACACACACACACACACACACATTCTCTCTCTCTCTTCAATGAAGCACATGATGACCTAAACGAGCTATCACCCCAACATAACACCACCAGGCCATTGTCAAAGGATCGATCCACTGCCTGTGGAATAACACCAATTCTTGCCTGTGGGATAACACCAACCTTGAACCCAAAGGACCTAGTCATTGTGCATGTGCTTATCACTCTTGTCATGCGAATGCCGGTGTGTGTGTGTGTGTGTGTGTGTGTGCCATGCATGCATGATGTGTGTACAAATGCATCAGTGCAAAGTATGTGTGTCTGACACCCAGTATACCATTATGGAAGCTGGAGCAGCTAGATTGTGATCCGTTTAAAAATGTCAGTTTGTTACCGGTTGTTGGGTTAAGAATCTCTTTTTGTGTCTCTCTATCCACACAGGTGGCGCGAGCTGACCAGGCAGTCATCCATGGTGCCCCAACGACCCACCCACGGGTCATGGGATAGATGAGATGAGATGAGAGATACACATACACACACTATATATATATATATATATATATATATATATATATATATTCATATGTATATGAATAGTCAAATTGGTTCATGTGTTTATCACGGTGATTTTGTTTCGGCTACATGCTATATATATATATAAAGATAGCTATGCTCGTATCAGTGATCAGTATATTTGTGTTTTGTTTTCTTACTTGTTCAAACTTTGGGGTTATATGACTGAATAAAGAACACTTCTGACCCTCCGGCCACGTGAATGGGTAAGATTTAAAAACGTAGGTATATTCCGGCTACTGATATGCATGCCTGTACACATACACACACACACTTTTAACAAGTGTTCATGAAAATTACAAACATCCAACCCGACGACATTTAAAACACTTCTTCAGTGGTCATGCGAACATACGCACCTTTCCCAATATTCGTGTTTACCTCAGTACAGTTCGGACATTCAAACCAACGTGTACTCTGATAATTTCTACTAAAATTCTGGAGAGAGAGAGAGAGAGACTGGCGCACATGCCAATAGCAACGTGGCACAAGCACCAAAGATAGCTGTGCACAGTGCAACAGTTGTGCTGGTTTCTGGTATGGTGAGCGGCACCCACATACACTGACTGGGCAGCTGAGCCATGAGTGGGCCTAGTACACTGAAGGAGTGGTTGCACGAATCTGTTGCTGATGACAGTGATGGAATTTTGTGCTGCTGTGCAGACTGAAGTCACACGGTGTGTCGCCGGCTGCCGGAGACAGAGACTGACATCAGTTGAGTTTCAGTGCCATGCTGTAAGGAATGATGTATTCCTGACAGGTCCAATGTCAGTCAATACATTTCAGTAAAGCCCCAGTTCAGTAGTAACGAAGCGGAACAGTTAACATACACTACTCATGCAATTAACGTGATTTGCCGTTCCCCCGTTTGAAGAGGACTGACACAGTCAGTGTTAAACGGAATATACTGAATCCTGCATGTTGGACAGTTTTGAGACAATTGAACTACAGTACGACCCGGAGTGGCACACATTGCCGGTGTGTGTGTGTGTGTGTGTGTGTGACGGTGTGTGTGTGTGTGTGTGTGTGTGTGTGTGTGTGTGTTTGTGTGTGTGTGTGTGTGTGCCAGTGTGTGTGTGTGTGTGCGCCGTGACTCGGAGAGGCTGAGGTGTGTGTGTCAGTGTTGTTTTATTTATTTGTTTGGCAGTCTTTTGTTGTTTCATACTTGACAACAGCTAAATTTAACGTACAATTGAGGTTGTCGGATAACACTGACTCAGTGAGGCCGATTCGGATCCGTCGGAGTACACTGAGTAGTCATAAACTATATTTCTCCGGCCGTGTTACAGATCAATGCTCTCAGTCCAACTGATAAACTGCCGGAGAACACTATCCACATCAGTTTTGACCTCTTACAATGATATAGCGGGACACTCAGTGAAAAACCGTGGCAGATGAACTGAACGCGTTGTACGCATATACCTTCACTACCGTGACTACGGTTGACACGACGGAACTGGCAATACTGATTCCGTCACAACCGGACTTCTTTTATTGCCGCGTAATCTGTCTATCTGCTCTGCTCAGTGGATTTCTTGCGCAGCACACATGACTGATTCAGCTGTTGAATGCCGTGTTGCAGTTTCAGCGAAAAGAAACAATGGTACACCGTGACACAGAGTCATCTTTTGCGGATCAGCTGAGTTTTTTGTGCGCATCATATCCGGAGTCGGACACTAATAAAGACTGAACAAGTTCTGTGAACGCCGGTGTGCGACGGCCGGGCGGCTGTACCGTGGCTGAAGTCTCCATACCTTCAGACTGAAGCCCCCAATCAGCGGATCAGTCGGAAAAACAGTTTAAAATGTAATACGTCATGATCACAATCAACTAGCTGATTGTGGTCGCTGCCAAGGGAGAAGAAGAAGAATGTATTTGAAAATTTACCGGCAAGGCAACTTGACCAAGTTGTGAAACCGACTTGATCAAGTTAAAAAAACAAACCAAAAACAAAAACGAAACAAAACAAAACAAAAAACAACAACAACAATAACAAAAAAAAAACACACCAAACAAACAAAAAAAACCCAAACAAACAAACAAACAAAAAACCAACAAAAATACAACAACAACAAACAAACTTGAACAAAGTATACACAGTCTTCTTTTAACATACAGGGCACAAATCAGACTTCAGTCACCGTAATGGCCCGGTGCACTAGCCGTGTGAGCTATGACATGAGTCGGCCCGTATAGTAGTGCAGATGGTGAATCCGTAAGCGCGGCCGCGCGGCGACTGGTCAGCCTAACTGAACTTGAACACCGGCTGAAAACAGTTCAAAATGTAATACGTCAATGCACTATAATATGAACGGCATTTTCAAAGCAACAGGATTTCAAGTCACGATACCAACTGAGATATGTTTAGTGACTATGATTCAAAATTCCGTTCGTGTTATTATGTTGATTCCAGTACTGCCTGTAAACACAGGGGCGGAGAGAGAAAGAGAGACTGAGAGAGAGAGAGGTGCTGTCAAAAGTGGCCGACCGCGTGCTAGTGCTGAGAACCAAACATGGGGCTTACGTGATTCATAAACAACACTGATTGCCAAATGTATGAGAAGTCGGCCTATCAGATGTATTTGGGCTAATTAAATGTTGGCCTATATTCAGACTGGCAACAGCACATCAACACCACACACACACGGGGAGGCAGAGAGAGACAGAGAAACAGAGACTGCTGGATATCGCGGTGATAAGCAAGTGCCATGCATACACTATATATATATATATATATCAGTGCATTTTATATCACTCAGTGTGTCACTGTGTGTGTGTGTGTGTGAGTGTGCGAGTGAGCAGAGCAGAGGGAACGGGAGCGAGTACCTGATATGAGCGCGTGTGTGAGAAAGGCTGAGCAATCCATGAGTGTCGAGAAGTGTGTCATGTCGGACTGGGGCTCGCTGCGCTTGTTTATCATACAGTTCCGGGTCATGCACCTCCCCATTGTGGATTCTTGTCTCAGATCTGAGAATCGGAATTACTACTGAGAAATGTGAACGAGAAACATAGCAGAAAACTCGGCAATTTGCTCCAGTTGTCCGGTACAGACGGACTGCTGTGACCACGCTGCACGTGCAATTCGTGTTGTGTTCCGCCGTCTGGATCTAATATTATTTATCTAGCACCACGGGGGCAGTTTCAGTTTATGTCAGTTCATCGCGGCTTGGCACAAGCGGTCTCTTTGTGAATGTGTGCAAAGCTGCGCCCCACTCCTCCGCGCGAGCGCCACAACGGGAAAGAGTGTGCACATGAAAACCCCCCACAACACTGCGCGCTCTCTTTGCATCCACTCCGTCGCCGCCCACTTAGCTCCCTTTCGCGACCTCTTCAGTCCAAATGACGTCACGCATTAGCCCTGTGTCTGATTTCCGCCCTCGTTGATGAAAAGTGCTGTGACTATTTTCACACAAACCATGGGAAGGAGACGTGGTATTTATTATCTTCCTCGTTAGGATTGGTCACAGACAACGTGTGACGACTTTTTGTGTGTGATCGGAGTACCTACCAAAACCATGAAAAAGATGGGGAACAACGAGAGCCGCAACCTGGACCATCGCTTCGAGAGTCGGGGGGGCTTCGAACAACGGAAGGCTTCAATGCCGATGCGTCTGCCCATGCCAGACTCTTCTGAGCTGGAGCGAAGGTTTACCAAGGTTCTGGTATGTGTTATTATTCATTTGTCAACAAGGCGTTGATTCATTTTTCATTGTAAATTATGATAGGGGAAGCGTGTGAATTAGCAACATGTATGAACTGTTCCAAAGAATATGATGAGGAGGGGGACGGGGGATGGGGTGGGGGGGTGAGGTCAGGGAGTGTATGATGATGATCCACACAGCTGGCTTCGTAATCAAACACTCCCATGCTGACGGTGAGATGGCATCATGAAAACATGACAATATGCTGTGTATTTAGATGTGTGTGCGGATTGTGTGATTGTTTGTCACAATTTTTTTTATTTGATTAAAAAAAAAAAAAAAAGTAAAGTGCCAAATTCATCAGAAATAAATGAATTTCATACAAAATTGCTTTAACATGGCTAGTTTCATTCACAACATTCTGAAAAGAATCCAGATATACATGATCTGCCTTGTTTATTTATTTATTATTCATTATTCCTATAACAACATCTATTTTTTTATATACAAAATTCCCTCATGCCACATTGAATTATTAAGGTTCTGTGGTATCTCATCTTGTGAATGCTACTTTGATGAAAAGAGAAAATCTAATAAGACAGAGGGAAGAATTTAACACACCAACCTCCAGCCCATAAGAATTTACTCCAGGTAACTTAAATTACATACTGGCATACAATAATATGTAACACACACACACACAGGCTTTCATTTTCTCTTTCTCTATCTCTCTTGCGTTCTCTTTCTTTCTTTCTCTCTCACACACACTCTCTTTCATCTAATGTCACTATTACTTGGAGGATGTTAATCTGAAGAAGAAGAAATAACAGTGAACAATAACCACCTCCCTCCTCCGCCCACCCCACATGTACATGTATGCATATACACAAACCAAATTGTTTTTGTCTGCACTTCTAATGAACCTGCTTGCTTTTTTGTATACATCACAAACTCAGGAAGAATGTTTTCAACAACCTTTGTGAAACCGAAAAAATGCTGACAGCCACGTGAAGGAATGTTCTATTGTCAACAGGCGATTGGTAGTCGTCATGCAGTCAAGATAGCTCTATTGTGCAAAATGCATAGCCCATGAGGGGAGATGTTTTCAGAAACGTAGTTTGCATGACGCTGTCATCTGTATGATTTTTATTGTTTGTTTATTGTGTCATCTGCGGACAAAAAAAGATTGAACTTGTTATGGGTTTTTGAGTTGTATTATTGAATTTTGACGAAATGACATTTTTAGTGTCACTAGATTGATATATTTCATAGTTGTTTGAATAATACATCTTTGGCAATTCGGATGTATATAAAACTGATATATAGAACAATACTAATGAAAAAACAAAACTAATGAAAAAAAAATATCAAATTGATGTCTTCAGAATTAGAGATTATATGATGGAGTTTTCAGGAAAGTGAATTATATGATGGATAATATATATATCAGAGTCTAGGAAATAATTTTAGATTTTAATTTAAAATAATAAACATGAGGAAAAAAACTGATAATAAAACTAAAAATAAAATTGACAGAACTCAAGAGATCAGGGGATACCACTCTATCTGTGACAATGAGAATTTATAGTGTTTCAGTTTCAGAGTTTGTCTGTTCCCATTAACTCATTTGAGTCATAGAGAAACAAGGAAACGTGACAATAATAGGATGATGGCCACAGAGGAAGAGCGAAGATAATTTAAAAAGAAGAATCAAAAGGGGGGATAATACAAATAGGGGAAAAATAAAATGAAATAAAAGGCCAAATGTAATCATCAGTCTGGTACAATGCAATAGGAATAGACAAATGCACAGATCACAACTTAGATTTACAATATTGCTCTGTATCTGACTAGTAGAGCCTGGGGGGTTAGTTGGAGCATCATGTAGCAATAACAATGACATGGTGTAACAAAATAAAATACCCAATAATTTGCATGTTATTTTAGCACCCATTTGCCAGTAATACTGGGATTGGTTGATATATACAGGAGAGAAAAAGACATATAAAGAAATATGATCATGCAATTACAAACGGATAAGTACGGGATGCAGTGTAACACAAGTTATTGTTCTAATTCCTATTCAGTGAGTACAGTTTGAGTAAAGGCATATATATATATATAGTCTCTTAAAATTTGAACAAGGGAAACAACTTTGCTGTGCTGGAAGAAAAAAAAAAAAAAAAAAAAAAAAAAAGGAAGAAAGAAAAATGTAATTTAAACTGTTTTAAACAAATTACAGGAATACAGCTTACCATAATCATATCATGACATAGTGATTTACAGTTTTTCACTCGTGTTGGTAGATAAAAACAAGATGATTTTATAATTTATGGTGCATAAACCAAATATAAGTTTATAAATAAATTTAGAAAGTTATATTTGAGAACACACACACACACACACACACAAATTACATAAAAAGATAGTGATGGAGAAGTTGTGGGAAGCCCCCTTACCCCCCACCCCCCAAAAAAAACAAACAAACCAGAAAACAATAAAACAAAATATCGAAAAACAAAACAAACTCAAGTAGGCAGCACTTGAAAAATAACAGTGGGAATGTTAGGATAATAAAAATAAAAGTCCACAAATTTGCCAGTTTACATAAATTAGACTAACAGACACAGATACTCAGAACAGCCACACACAGCCATACAGACACAGAGATGCACACACACACACATGCACTCATACATATGCACAAATTGTCCAGTACAGCATTAATTCCACTGGTCATCAAAGTTGCTTATTTTCTAAGGTTCCTTGAAAATTCAGTTACTAAAAAAAGAAAAAAAAAACCCCATCTAACCTCATTGCTATAGTATTAAAGAATATTTGTGCATGAACTTTGACATATTAGACTCGATCAGGAGATGTATCACACTTTACATGAAATCACACATGCACACAACAGATGAGAAAGGAAAGAGGAGACTGATTATGAGGCTACTTGGAAAAAAAAACTTTCACTGGAAATAAATATTTTACAGGTTTATGGAAATATGATTGCAGCAGAGTCCGAACTTTGTGTGATGCTTCATTTTTTTCAGGCCTCTATGGACTTGCCCCCTGACAAAGCCAAAGTTCTGAAGAGTTATGACCCTGAAAAGAAATGGGATATTGTCTGTGATCAAGTAAGTGTTTGTTCTTTTGATTTCACTGACATTGTTGATTAATCTTTTGATTTTGTATCAAGCTACTTCATTACCATACTCTTGTGTGTGCTTCTAAAATGTTTCAGTAACTGCCCTTAAAAGCAACATAGTATCATATCATTTTTATGAACATTATTCATTTATTGGGACTGTGCATTTTAGTAACTGCTCTAAAAAAAACCAAGAGTATCATATCATTTTTATGAACGTTATTCATTTTTTGGGACTGTACATGAATGTGGCACAATAATTAGTTGAAAGGACAGACATTTATGATAATAATTATGATTATTAATGATATTTTTACATTGCAATTTTAAACATCTCGAAGTGCTTTACTGTAACACATCAGCTAGACACCAACTACACAACAGAATGAAGAACACCACCCAAATGCACACAGATTCATAAATGTTTAAATTGGCTGTAGTTCAGGTAGGTGATTTTGTTAAAATCAATGTTATTAGAATTAAAAAATATCTTTTTATGCTCATCACTGTTTGTGATCTGCTCAGTTGTTTTACAGTGATGCCACAAAAAGAGTTAATGTGTACATGGTATGACCATCTGTTCAGGAAAGAGTTCATGCCAAAGACCCTCCACATGTTTACCTGGATAAACTTAGAACCTACCTTGACCCAAAGTCCACCCGCAGTTCACGGGTAAGTAGTTTGAAAACTAAATTTTCTCATCCCCTTTCTTTTCTATTCATGTTCACAGTCCAATCATGGGTTTTATCAGTTACAATGATTGTTGAAAATGTACATTGATTAGATTACCATGACTACAGGATACAGGATTAAACATTGCTGTTGTTGAAGTTTATGTTATGACGTGGTCAGAATGAAAGATAGTCTATTAAATTTGGTTTGCCACCAGATCTATTTCTTTATCTTTTAAACTACAAACCCCAACATTCACAGGCTGTATTGTTCACAGTATTGAGGAATAACAATTTTCAATTACTGTAAGTTAGTGAGTAAGAACACAAATTAGATCTAGCCTCTGGAGAGCATTTTTCATTCTAGAGATAATCATTGAAATTACACTATCAATCTTTTTGTCATTTGATAAACTCACAAAATGTTCACTTTCACTAGTTTCAACCTTTGATTTTGTTGTATCTCTTACTCTGAAGAAAAACGCAGTGCTGTTTTATTAAATGTTTGATTTTACAGGAAAATTTTTAATACATCATTACATGGAAATAGAGATACATTTTATGAAGGTTATGTATAGGATGATTTCTAATGTCATTTCATTGCAAAATGTGGTAATTTTGAAGTTATGAAGGACAAATGTTTAAAATAATGTGGTAGACATTTGGAGGACAGTCATGAAA
>JAAQRG010329109.1:0-10587 GCA_011634625.1 Babylonia areolata | reverse complement strand
AGCTTGGTCTTCAACCAAGGATAGGCGATGTATAATCATGTAATATAATCATAGTAGATTGATGGATAATTGAAAACATTTGGCCTAGTTTGCTTTGTTTTTTTCTGTGTGAGTGTGTGTGTGTGTGTGTTGGTTTATATACTTTCTGTGTTTCTCAGTATCTCTTGATCTCTTGTGTATTTGTGTATCACTGTATGTCAAGACACTGTGAGTCATTTTGTGGGAAGATGCTTTCACCAGCTATTTTTTGTTTGTTTCTTGCTGATAATATCTAGTTTGTTGTTTTACTTTTTGTTTGTTTGTTGTCTTTAGTGAAAGCTTTTCATACAAACATCAAGCAAGACCATTGGACATGGAGAACTTACTTGTTGAGTGATGTGATATTGGAGAAGTTACTTGTTGAGCAATGTGATATTGGTGTCGAGTATCGTGAAGTGAGATGTGCATCGGTTAAGCATGTGTGATGTGTGATACGTATGCTGAGAATTATGTTGTGTGTGGTGATTTTTTTGCGTTTGTGTGTGTACGCAAATTAGTCGTTTTAGAGTATTTGGTTGGGTGTCTATACAGGGTTTTGTGGTACATGTTTGTCATTTTTAATGTACTTTGAATGCATGTTTTGCATGTCAGTTTTGACAGTGTTGGAGCAAATGAGCATGTCTTACATGGAAAGGTGCTTTACAAATTAGATTATTGTTATTATAATGATTATTATTATTACTTCTTCTTTTTTTTTTATCAACATTTCAAAAAAAATTCTTTTACATGTAGACAAATACGCAACAACAAAAACCACAATTTCACACCATATACCACTGTAATAAACTAAAGACATTAATAGTGCTAAGCAAAATAGGACAAAGTAGATGGGGCACAATTCAATGGATGAGTCCCACCAGAGTCAGCAACAGCAGTCCACCCCTGAATCAATCACATCAATCATCAGACTATGATATCTACCAAACAAACAAACAAACAAGAAAAAAAAACCTAAAAAAAACAAACCCACACACACATACAAACAATAGAGGATGAATTTCATTTCTTAGATGACTGCGAATTATACAAAGAAATTAGAATAAAATTCATACAAAAAATTCAGAATTACATTCCAAATATTATTAAACCCAGTCAGCTAATACTGGAAGACAAACTTGTGGGACTGTTTGGAAAATTTGTCAGTAACTGCTGTCAAAAACGCCATAGCATGCAAGAGTGATTCAATGTCTTGTTCAATATTTATGTATTTTTATTTTTGTTTTGCTTTTTTGTGCGTGATTTCATGTAACTTTGCATGCGTGTCTGATAAACCTTGTTCAGGTTTAATTGACATTAAAATTGATTCTGATTCTGATTCTGTACAAAAACATCATCACACCAAAGATCCCATGGGAAGTATTATTACTATTTTAGTGGGGGGTTTTTGTTGTTTTTTTCTTCTTGTTGTTATTACATGTATTTCAGTAGTATTATTACCATTGCCATGCTTGTGTCTGCAGGGCAAAGGCAAGGAGAATGAGGAGAAGAGAAGAAAATCACTGTTGCCTTGGAAGCAAAGTAAGTGTTTGGTTGGACATTTGTGCAGGGTGAAGAACAGAGCGGGGGAAAAAAACAAGATGCAGCTGGAATTACTAATGCATTCGAGAGCTACAGTTGATTCAAACACAAATTTATTTTGAGTTGTAAGATCCCAGATTGAGTGATGCTACTTGTAGGAACTATTATTTAACACGTGAGAGATATGCTGACAGTATTGTATTGCATGAATAAAGAAATCCATACATTTTTGTCCCATCAGCGTTAAAGTGCATGCGCATGTAGACACACATACACACACACACTCGCATGTACATCCCCGCGAGCACGCGCGTGCACACATACGCACATACACACACGTACGCTCATTCTTTCTCTCTCTCTCTCTCTCTCTCTCTCTCTCTCTTGCTAAACCCTTGTATACCCCCAGCCTCTTCCCCCACCCAACACCATCATCTTGCCAACCCTGTCCTTCCTGTGCCCCCTTCCCTCCCCTCCCCTCGCCCTGTTTTGAATTGTGGCCCTTGGCCGATGTTCAGCAAAACAATTTCGTTCATTCTCTCTTTGAATCATTCCAACAAGTGTGAAAGCAGTGTTGTAAACTTTGGAGTGATGTCATTAGAAGAAGAAAAAAATGCAATGAATAAACACCATTGTTTTTTGTTTTGTTTTTTTCTCTCTCTTTCTCCTCCAGACAAGAAGTCGAGCCTGAAGGAGTCGAAGGGGAAGGAGAAGGGGAAGGAGAAGGAGGAGAGCGGGGGGAAGGAGTGGCGGGGGAAGGGGAAGGAGGTGAACAACAACAAGAAAGCCCCGGGCCCCGGCATCGACCTGAGCACCATGAGGAAGGAGGTGTTCCAGCCTGCCGAGGTCTGTCACTGCTGTCTGTCTCTTCTGTCTTTCTTCTTGTGGGTGTGTGTGTGGTTGTTTTTTTTTGTTTGTTTGTTTATTTGTTTACTTATTTGTTTGTTTATTTATTTATGTGTTGTTTAAATTCTTACGGAAAAAAATATGTAGTACCGTTGCATTTGTTTATGAGATGCAAGGTTGTTTTTTTGTTTTTTGTTTTGTTTTTTTATTAAAGGTGATAACCACCTCCCCACCCACCCCACCCCCACCCTCCAACTCAAACCACAACTCTCTCTCTCTCACACACACACACACACACACTCACACACACACATGCATGCATGCACACATGGACATGCATGCATGCACACACACACACACACACACACACACACACACACACACACACACACACACACATACTAAAACAAAAAACAAAGCAAAAAAAACACCACACACACACACACACACAAAAATACCACCAAACACACACACACATACACGTGCACACACACACACACACACACACAACAGCAATATATCATCGACAAGACACAGTGGTGAATTCACCGACCCATAAAGTGCGATGAGAAATTCAACCTTTAACCTTTTTAACCTATGTTTTCTGTGCGTGCGCTTGCGTGTGTGTGTGTGCATGTGGTCATGACAGACGGAGACCGCGGAGATGGGGGAGGTGAAGTTTTGCCGGGTGGTGATGCCTGACACCTCCACCACGGTGGTGTGCACGCGGCCCGGCCTCAACATCCGCACAGTTCTGGGCAAACTGTGTGACAAGCGCAACCTCTCCATCGCCTCCGTCGACGTCTTCCTGCTGGGCTCGGACAAGGTATGCAAGATGCTAGGGAGGGTGTGCATGCCCATTTTCGTCAGATTTTCGTTGGGGATTCCCCTGTTTATAATTAGCGAGAACCGTGTGTGTATGCATGTCTCCATTTCCGTTTTTATTGCCGGGTCACCGAAAGGGTAAAATTTCGTCGTGGAAATCACTGTTTTGAGGAAAGGATTTTGAACATTTTTCCAGTCAGATATCATCATCCTAACTTAGATGAACAGACTATAAATAAATAAATGAAAACTTTTGAACATTTTCCAGGACTATTTTCGCAAGTTTGCAAGATACATTTGCTTTTATAATCACACCCATTATTTGATTTAGTTTATTCTTCTATGTTTACTTTGAGCGTGTTTCTGGTCATATGTCTGCCATTACATATTCGAACTGATCCATTTATAAACTCTGCCAAAAAGTTGTTTGAACCAAAGCAGTGGTGGGCTGCCCATGTGATCATATGACCTACTTCTTGCACTGCCAGCAACGAAAATTCCGCCACAAAAGCGGGCTGCACACCTTCCCCACTTCTTCATTCATGGGCTGCGACTCCCAAGTTCACTTGTGTGTACCCATGTCAGCTTTTATGTGTATGACCATTTTTATCCCCTTTCCATGTGGACAGTCACACTCCATTTTCGGGAGGGTATACAAGATACAGGATACCAGCATGTTATCTTGAGAAGAGAAATTGCTTAGACATTTGCGAACACAAAGGCGACATATGCATTAGCATCTCAGAGCAACACAGTATCCAACCATTCTCCCGTATTTCAACTAGAGCACCCGATTTTTATAATTAAAAAAAAAATCCCAACACAGCAAATATACCATGTTACACTATGTCCAGTAACAATGACCACATAAAACAGAAAATTAAGATTGAAAAAAAAAAAGGAAAAGAAATAGGGGAGTGAACTGAATAGGACAAGGACTAGGAGCCCCTGTTCAGAGAATAAGTGCTGTATAAATTCACATTGTTGTTATTAATATTATTATTATACTCTTTATTATTATTTTGTGAGTGGAGTGGAGTGATGGCCTAGAGGTAACGCATCCACCTAGGAAGCGAGAGAATCTGAGCGCGTTGGTTCGAATCACGGCTCAGCCACCGTTATTGTTCTCCCCCTCCACTAGCCCTTGAGTGGTGGTCTGGACACTAGTCATTCGGATGAAACGATAAACAGAGGTCCCGTGTACAGCATGCAATTAGTGCACGTAAAAGAAACCACGGCAACAATAGGGTGGTTCCTGGCAAAATTCTGTAGAAAAATCCACTTCGATAGGGAAAACAAATAAAACTGCACACAGGAAAAAATACAAAAACATGGGTGGCACTGTAGTGTTGCGACGTGTTCTCCCTTGGGAGAGCAGCCCAAATTTCACACAGAGAAATCTGTTGTGATAAAAAGAAATACAAATACAATTATTACAACTCCCCCATTGTCCTGACAGGCCCTGGATCTGGAGGAAGACATCTCAGTGCTGGGCTCCAAGGAGGTGGTGATCGAGCGGCGCGTGCTGTTCCGGCTGGACCTGCCCAACCACAAGTCCATTGGGGTCAAGGCCAAACCCAACCGCTCCATCCGCGACGTCTTCAAACCCATCCTGAACAAGTACGGCCATCGCATCGACCACTGCGCCGTGCAGCTGGTGAGTAGTGGTGCACATGACTACACTGTGCAGGTTGTGGGAGTGTTCTGTGATTACAATTGTTCGTTTTAGAATCTTTGATTTGCGGAGATGTTTCAGTGTTCTCTGTGATTATGAGTATTACTTTTAGAATCTTTTATTTGCTGGGATTTTTTTGTGGGTTTTTTTGTTTGTTTGTTTTTTGTTGTTGTTGTTTTATTGGAGGTTTTGCAGTGAAGGGGGTTGGTGGAGCGGAGGGTGGTGGAGAAGAGGAGGGAAAGGGAGGTTCTGAGAGTACGGGAGTGGGGTTGGGGGGAGGGGAGCATGGATGAGTTTGTGGGTTAGATATGGGAGGAGAATATCATGTGTGTGTGTGTGTGTAAATCATAATGATTTAGCCTGTTCAGCGACATAGAATTAGAAAGAAAAAAAAAAGGTGTTTTCCCCTTGCCAGGGAATTTTGAGGATTCAGGGGTAATCTTTTGGGTGCGGGAGAGGGGAGCATGGATGAGTTTGTGGGTTAGATATGGGAGGAGAATATCATGTGTGTGTGTAAGGATTCAGGGGTAATCTTTTTTTTGTTGTTTTGGTTTTTAATTCTACCATTAAAAAAAAAAATTGTAATAGATATGGAAAGAAAGCAGATGTTTTTATGAAAGAATATGAATGCAGATTTTGAGTGTTTCCCCCAATTATTTTGATTGTAGATGACTTCAAGCATATATTTATTTCTGGACTTACATGTTTATAGAGAAGACTGAAATCAAATTATGGTGCTTAGAGTCTCGGCGACCACTAAGGCCATCTCAAGGCAATCACCAAGTTAGCAAATAGTAGACTGTGTTACACATGTAACAGAATACGTCAAATATACCTACTTCGATTATTTTCTTCAGTCTGGCATGTTTGAATTTTATTATTGACATTATTGTTTTTATTATTGGGTTTTTTTTGACATTTATGAAAATAGTTTTTCCCAAACTGGATGACGTTTACATTAGTCTGTATGATACGCATACCAAATATACCTTGCTAATGTTTGTTCAGTCGGACATACCTGAATTTATTATTTGCTGATGTTCCTTGGATGGTTTTAAAAGTGTCTTTCCCCAGACTGGATAACATGTGTTCCAAAATCTATGAAATATACCTACCTTGCTTCTGTCTGTTCAGTCGGGCATGTCTGAATTTCTGGACCTGGACATCCCTGTCTCTGACCTGGACAACCAGAGAGTCATTGTGATGGCCAGCCCAGAGAATGCCGGTAAGTCGAGGTCTTTTCTGCTCCAGCTTTCTGTGCAGTCCGTGGTGGGACTGTGAAATTTTACAGAGGGAGATGTGTGTGGACAGATCTAGTCGGTATGCGTTTACTTAACCATGCATGTTACTTTGTGTGTTACTTTGCATGAAATGTTTGAAATGAGATTCTGTTGTGTGGTATCATGTTTGTTTCCGTCATAGTTTTTGCTTAGACGACCAGTTTGCGTTAAGATGAGATAAGGTCAGTTTGTAATGATCGCATGCTTTAGACAGGGATAAGGAACCTAGTTTACCTTTGCTTGAATCATAGTGGAAGACAAGAATGAGTTAAGAATACTGTATGAGAGAAATGAAGTAAGAGAATTTTTTCATGTGCTTTTAGTATGTTACATACATATATATATACGATTATATGATGCTTCATAACCTCATGCCAGCTAATGCAGCAGACAAACATATAAATGCATTAACTTGAAATGTAAAATGTAGTGTGTTTAGATGGCAGTTGTATAGGAAGTAATATTGGCTGCCAAATATTGGTAATTGTGAAAATACTGTTTTCTTCTGACAGGGAGGGTATGTATTTACATACATGGCTTAAATTGTGTATGCAAGTCCATCAATAACTAGATAAATAATAGAATAAACACATTAATTCAATAACTAGATGAATAATAGAATAAACACATTAAATCAAAAACTAGATGAATAATAAAATAAACACATTACATCAAAAACTAGATGAATAATAGAATAAACACATTAAATGAATAACTTGGTGAATAATAGAATAAACACATTAAATCAATGCATGAAAAAAAAAACTATATGAATTAGGGCTCCCAATTTCCTGCGACTTGAAATACCTTAGTATAAAAAATAAAATTAAATTAAAATAAAAAAGAAAACACTTATATCATTGCAAAACTAATTGCTGATTTGTAGGGACATATGGGGTTGGTGGAAGTGAACCTTGAAATTTTGCTGATCTGTTCCAACTGAAGATGGAAATTTAGGCTGCACAGTTAGAATCTGTACTCACACCTTGAGAGTAAAAGCAGATCTTTCAGCATGGGTTTGAGAAAATTGTTGTTGTCTCATTCGTCATTTATCAGATGTAGTCCCCCGTCTCCTCGACGAAGGTGGCAGTACGTCGCAGGTCCTCTAGTCCTTCATAGAGCTTCCAGGCCGCTGGGTTTACAGGGCCCGACACTCTACTAGCCTGGCGGGACTCCACTGGTAGAGTACCATCTTGAAAAGATATGAGGTTTTCCATCCATGACGTAGATACATTGTACAGCCGTTACACGCCAGGGGCCCAGTGCATCCATCTTCGGCATTGGTTTTCTTGTCTGAGTTTCCTTCTTGTAGGCGACTTGCCGACCAAGGCTTATGAGCATCCACTACCCTGGTTTGTTTCTCCGAGGTTT
Organism: Babylonia areolata; assembly: GCA_011634625.1. Lineage (NCBI taxonomy): Eukaryota > Metazoa > Mollusca > Gastropoda > Neogastropoda > Buccinidae > Babylonia > Babylonia areolata. The sequence goes on along the minus strand of JAAQRG010329109.1, from coordinate 3,033 downwards.
TCCTTCCCCGGGGCTAGAGGTTTTTATGCGCCTCTTACTCACATGATGAACCCATCATAGGACATGGAGAATTTGATATGGTGTAACAGTGCCACCTGTTACCCTGCCCTGTCCTGGTAGAAACATCATCATTTGGTCAGGGAATGTTTATTCAACCAGGCAAGTCTGACTTATACGCAGCTAACCCTCATATCTATCGTCATTTGGTCTGGGAATGCTTATTCAGCCAGGCAAGCCTGACTTATACGCAGCTAACCCCCATATCTGGGGGCCGTTCCCCTGTCCGCCACCAGGGGACCCACCGAGTTGGGGATAGTTGCCCCGCCCGGGAGAAAATTTGTAAGTGGGTTAAAGTGAAGCATATTTCTCACCACCATGTCCTATGTAGCATCATTAACCCCTTGACTTTTTCTGATGAGCATGCTCATCAGTGAAGGGCTGTCACCTCACTGAGTTTAGACAGAGCTCACAGGTCAGGATGCCAGTCACCACTCTGGACTTATTCCTCTTGGAAACTGCATAACTTTTGATCACCAAAATCAATGACACCGTTTATAAGTACACAACACAAAAAGCAGTCACTGCACTTGAAACACAGGCCACACACTGATCTCATTTCATCAAGGCTCAGGAGTCAAGGGGTTAAACAGAATGAAATTCTTTGTAACTGAAAGAAATTGACAACAGCTGCGGAAATAAATGTTACTGGACCTAACTTTCACACAGCTCGGACAAAATACGACACTGTTCATGGTGTGTAAGACTTGAGAACGTTTTTCATTCAATGAGTGCAGGAGGTGTGTGCTTGCTATGGTTACGTTGCATCAAAACTATTGAAGGACATGGCGGTTTAGATTTCAGTATAAAAAAATTAAAATAAAAAAAAAATTAAAGTTTTTCACTGCCTTTATTTCTCCCCAAGATGATGAAAACATTGTAAAAACAAAACAAAAAAGCTGAGGCCATGTACACAGCACCTGATTCAGTGGTTGAGTAGGTATGGGATGAGGGGGAGGGGGTGAAATGCCTCCACCATCCAGCCCCGCCCCTGTAGATTTAGTGTTTCAGTGGTTTATTGTGGGGGGCCCTGATAAATGTTCCTTCATATCATGCTATGTGAAATGATCATTAATGCTACACTATGTTTAATATTCCTTAATGTCTTACAGTGTTAGATATACCTTAATATAATGCAGCATTAAATGTTCCTTAATGCAATGTTAGGTTTAATATTCCCTAATTCTATGTAAAATATTCCTTAATGTAATGCTGTGTTAGATAATCCTTAATGTTAAGTATTCCTTAATGTGATGCTATGTTAAATAATACTTAATTTAATGCCATGTTAAATGTTCCTTAATGCAATGCTGTGTTTAATATTCCTTGAAGGAATGCCATGTTCGATATTCCTTAATGAAATGCTATGTAAAAGAATAATGCCACATTAAATATTCCTTTTAACAAAATAAACATTGCCTTGATGCCAGAGTAACCTTTTGTCTTCCTCGTTCTTGTTTTCATGCTGCTCGGAAACAAAACTTGTTGGAAATGAAAGGACCGTTAAGACTTAGTCACGGCCATTGTAACTGTGCTTGTCATCATGGCCGCATACCGAAGGGTTATGGACACAGTATGTTTTTCTTTATCCACTGCTGTGTTTGATCTGATGTTGTATGATCTGTTTTTTGTTTTATTTATTTATTTATTTATGTATCTATTTCATTTTGTACAAACATATTTTGATTTGGTTAAACTAGGTTTGTGGAATTTCTTCATACATCAGTTTAGATTTTTTTTCATCATATACTTGTGTTTGCTTTGGTAAAATAGGTTTTTGGAATTTCTTTATGGTTAATTGGTTACGGTTTTCATTGATTTAAGTATGATTTTCTTGATTTTTCCTTTGAAAGTGAAGTAGTTTTCATCAAGTGATCCCTCTGTAGAATTTCATGTGGACTGCTGCACACACAGATTTATTGACATTGTGTTGGCTAGTCCATTATTCATGTAGCAGGGGTGCAGGGTTCCATAACTGCATGACTGTAATCGTCGTTACTGTGCATGTTACCATTGTGTTACCACCCCTTCTCTCCATTACTCCAGATTTCATTTATGTGGAACTGACATTGCACTGCGTGTATCATGGTGTATTTGTTACTGAATCACTGTGGGTCCCTAACACTACAGCTGTGACACAGTACACTAACATAACTGTTACATGGGGTCGGTTAGAGAGCGTTGGTATGGAACATTCAGTCAGTCGTGTGGTATGGTGTATACTGTTAGTGGACAATTCCATTGATTATCATGTGATGTGGTAGATGTTGTGAGTGGATCATGTGATACGGTGTATACTGGAAGGGTTCCCCGTTCCAGGTATATACTGTTAGTATTCTTTTTTCCTCATTTTTTATCCCTGTCCAGGTATATGCTGTTAGTGTTCCCTTTTCCCTGTTAGTGTCCCGTATCCAGGTATATCCTGTTAGTGTTACGTTTTCAGGTTCGTATTTCTCTTTTTTATCACAACAGATTTCTCTGTGATATTCGGGCCCTTCTCCCCAGGGAGAGTGCATCGCTACACTACAGCACCACCCTTTTTCTTTTTTTTTCTTTTTTTTTCCTGCGAGCAGTTTTATTTGTTTTTTCTATCGAAGTGGATTTTTCTACAGAATTTTGCCAGGAACAGCCCTTTTGTTGCCGTGGATTCTTTTACGTGCGCTAAGTGCATGCTGCACATGGGACCTCAGTTCATCGTCTCATGCAAATGACTAGCATCCAGACCACCACTCAAGGTCTAGTGGAAGGGGAGAAAATACCGGTGGCTGAGCCGTGATTGGAACCATATGCTGTTAGTGTTCTGTTGAACTGTTTTTGTTCCTATTGCAGTGGAGTTCTGCAGAGTTCTCTGTTGGTAGAGAAATGTGCAATGTGCACTTGTGACAGAAGTATTGGTGGGGGTGGTCCTGTGGCCTGACTTTGAAAGAGGAAAGTAGTGAATGCTGTGATACTGTCTTAGTGATTGTACTTCTCCCC